>JAJOOS010019501.1:0-25333 GCA_029582725.1 Solanum chiquidenum
AATTAAATAACACTACTTATTTATTTTTTCTTATCATCTAGGCTATCTAAATTTAACGCAAATACTCACTTTTAATTTTTAATATAAATCAATACGAATAAAAAAACCCATCTTCAAAAAGACTCGACTGACTTTGTTAATAACACTACTAAAAAAAGTCTCTTGTTCATTGCTAATAACACTACTAAACAATGTTAAAATTCGACTGACTTTGTTAGGTTGTCGGTGATTTTAAAGAAAGAAAACCAACACAATTTCGTCGGTTATTTTTCACACAAAAATACATAACACTCTTAAAAAGAAATTATTATTTTTTAAAAAGAATTATTTTTTGTTAATTTTTAATTTTTTAACTAAAATTAACTGACACATGTCTATTTAAAATAAGAAGTTGCAATTGAAGAATATATATAAAAATAAATAAATCATAAAAATAGTATTTCGTGTTAAAATGGTACATAAAAAATGGAGTTTAAGGGTTAAAATGGAACAAGGCTAAGATAAAGTGCCAAAATGAAAAATGTGGACAAGTTAGAGGGGCTGCATATGTGTTTGGCCAAAACTTAATTATCGCTTATTTGTTTACATCAAATTAATAGATACATGATAAATATTCGTATATATTTTTTTTTACTTTTTCATTCTTAATCTGATGTTTTAGGTTTGAGCCTTAATAAATATATAATCATCTTTGTTAAGAAGTACTTTATCCGCGAATACTAGACACCAGGTGGATTTTTATAACTTTTTTTGCACTTAATCAAGGTTAATTAATATGCTTTCTCACCTCACTAAGCTAGCGTTTGGCTCCAAGTTCTCAAATATTTTTAGCAAATTATATTTGGGTGAGGTTTTTGGTGAAGTTTCACCATGTGTTTGACCCCAAATTTTTCCAAAAATATTTAACTATTTCAAAAAATATGATTTATACCCATAAGTTCTAAAAATTATAAAAAAATACCCATAAATTTATCCTATCATTTTATAATGAATATGTTCCGTTAAAAAATAACCTTATAATATAATTGATAACAATCAACAATAACAAAGTAACAATATAAGCAAGACAGTATATTAATCACATACTCAATCTTGTCACTGATTCAATTATAATTATAACCCATTAAATACAAATGATTCCATTTTCTCAATTTTATCACTCAAATTAGAACTCAAACTTTTTCGGAGGAGGTAGTAACAAATATTAGTTGGAATTAATAAATAATGGATATTTTTTATAAAATATAAAAGTTTGGGGTCATTTTAATTTTTTTTTAAATTTCCAAATATTAGAACTTCACCCAAATACTAATTTTTTCTAGCATTTAGGAACTTGGGATACTCGGCAAATATATCTGCCAAGTTATATGACCAAACACCACTTTCAAGTTTTAACCAAGTTTTCCCCAAATATTCTTTGGGCCAAACAGGTCCTTAATCATTTATGTATAAAAACTTAATTTTTTATACTCGATATTTACACTAAATCAATAGATACATGACAAAAATTTGTATATAGTGTTTTTGTCTCTTTCATTTATAATGAGAGATTTTAGATGTGAGTCATGATGTTTTTCAAAAAAAGTTTTACTCAATTTACAATATTTCGATGCATATTTAAATTTGGTGGGGCATCAATCCGAATATCAAACACTGTAATAATTTCTTCAAAAAATAAAACAAAACATTTTTGTACTTAATCACGATAAATTAATATTAAGTCTCACCATATTAGATCATTTATTAACAGTAAATTAAATGATTTAATATAAACATCCTATATAAATAAATATTTGTCATTATTTATGTTATGTCACTTTCATTCTTCTGTCTCATTTTAATTTTATGGTCAAAATCTTCCAAAATATGAATTTAATGCATACCTTCTCTATATATTATTATAATATGTAGTCTATAAACTTCTGCCTATTTGCTATTTTTGGTTTCTTTATTAAAGACACCACTGATCAACTCCACCTATTCTTTTTGTCTCTGTACGTACAATAATAATTAAAAGGAAAAATTACGTGACGTGATAAATATTTAAATTATATTTATAATAATAATATATAGTTATACTTTAAAAGAAAATACAAAACATAGGTTATATTTTGGGTTTATGAAATTTTAAGTAATTACATTCACTAGCTTAAACAAATTATAAAACAAATAAAATATAAGCGAATTAAGTTATAACCCGTTTCTTTAGCTTAGTTCATTCTAAACAATTTTCAACGAGTTATAGATCTGTCTATTTATTAACACAATTCATTTTTACATGTATAAATTCAACTTATCACACTATTTGACACCTCTAAATGTAATACTTTCTCTGCTCCAATTTATATGACGCTTTTCGTTTTTCGAAAATCAAACAACTTAAGTTTGACCGAGAATTTACGCATGAAATATTCAATTTTTTTGAAATGAAATTTATATATGTATAAGCTACGTAAAAAGTACTATAAATCACAATAATTGACAATTCAAAATATTTAAAAGATATATAAAAAATTTATAGTCAAATATAAATTTGTTCGAAACTCGAAATTCGAAAAATATCACACGAAGGGAGTAAGTATGTTTATAATAAAAGTCAATAAGAAAAAAAAGTTAGAAGAATAATGGTGAAAGAAAATAGAGATGAGGTACAATTTTTGTCTAGCTTCTTATGGTGATTGTTGACTCCATTTACTAACATTCACTAATTTAGTAGTAACAACTTTTTTTTATTTACATTTTTTGTCTAACTCAAATAGATGTTTTTTTTTGGTCATTTTGTCTTGTGTATTTTATCTTTTCCAACTTTCAAATATCTCATATTATTCTAGGGATAAACAATAAAATTGAATTAATATTTGAAGATTATTTAAATAAGTATTTGTTTATCATATTGATCCATTGTTTCAAATTTGAAATATGAGATTTGACAAGTTTTCACTAACATAACTTCAAATATTTTTTCATGTTTAAACACAACTTTAACTTTCAAATACAATATTTTCAACTAATTAACTTTATACCTTTCCTTTTTCTTCCAAATATGAACCAATTCATAAACACCTATGAAGAAAGAGTACTAATAAGCATAGACAGAGTCAATATTTAAAGTTTATGAGACTAACTCCGTAACAATAATAATAACAACATACTCAGTATAATCCCACAAATAAAGGCTAAAGAGAGTGGTGTGTACGCAAACCTTACTCCTACCTTTACTGAATTCATTTTAATTACAATAACAACAATAACAACATATCCAGTATAATCCTACAAATAAAGTCTGGAGAGGGTGGTGTGTACACAGACCTTACTCCTACCTTACCGAATTCATTTTAATTACAACAATAACAATAACAACATATCCAGTATAATTCCACAAATGAAGTTTGGAGAGGCCAAATAGTGTATATCCTGACCTTACTCCTATTTTGAGAGATTGTTTTCAATAAACCTTCGACTCTTTGATAAAATTACCTAAATATCTATTAAATTCGTCTGAATCCGTACCTAATATTATATCTCCTCCCTTATGAATAAGACTAGTATGTTCTTTTGGTAGAACCTAAATATCCAACTCCCATTACCTCACTTTTGTCCCTTCTCCTTTTACAGAAAATGACACATCAACCACACATTTAATTGAATCCTCAATTATACTCTCAACCAGCACTTTACTTCTTATCATAACCAAACACTTTTTTTTTATCTATAAAATACCCACCCCATTTGCACATTTATTTTCTCATCAGACCATATATCAAGTTAGGTTAAAGTGAGAACAAAAAATAAAGTATGGTTATTTTCAAGTTTTTGTGAATTTTTTTAGTTATCTTCTCATCATATCCATGGATGTACTAGACCAAGAAGCAATGGTGTTACAAGTCATAGAGATTCATTTATATGAAGGTGATGAAATGAGGCATCAAGAGTCATCGTCGTGGTGACACATGCAGTGACGTTATCCTTTCTGAGCTTGTTCTTCTTATATTATTTTCTCATCTTTTAGAACTCTTGAACGATTGTTCGAGTTTTCTTGACCTTGCAAGTCCGTAATACTTTGTATAACCCTCAAGCTTGCAAGGTTACTTAAAAATTCTTGTATCTTTTCTATCCCTCCTGAGCTTCTTTTTGTAAAATATCAACCCTTCTCAATGGTTGAGGTGTATCACTTTTATATTATATAGTGTGAAAAATTACCCCTCTCTTGCCATTGTTATAGTGTGAAAAATTGCCCCTCTCTTGTCATTGTTATATAGTGTGAAAAATTGCCCCTCTCGTCATTGTATGTGCATGTGTGGATAATATAACATGAAAGAACGTATCCACTTGATGTTTACACAAAATCAATGATAACATTCCACATACAAATTTTTCACTTTTAATGTGTACTTTCATATCGATTTGCTACTTAATCATGACAAAAAATGTCGTTTGGTGTAAACACTGGATACGAGTAAGTTTATTCCATAAAACGGTGTAAAACAGATGTCCTTCAGCACAACGAGAAAAACCAAACTTTGCCAGTAAATCCTTCTAAATTTTCCAAGCCCTACAACTTGCGTTACATGTTTTAATGTATGAATACATTGACAAATATGGGGGGAACCATGCCATCTTGATGGTTGAATAGATATCTACAGAAGAAAAATTGAATGTGAAATTTCATTTCACTGTTTTCCACTATAAAATGTCAATCAAAGAACATTCTTAACTAGCAGCTTTATCAACTTCAAGCTGCAAGGACTAGCACTTTTATAGTTCCCTGACTATTAGCAGCTAACATCGTAGGGCTATCGCTCTTCCAGCACACTGCGCTGATGAAATAAGATCCTGCATCTTCATCCGCTTCGTCTATGTCTGGGGAACCAAATCTATGCCAAGTCACGGGTTTGGAGATCGCCTATACCATCCCAAAGCATTAGTTAAAATCAAATACTATCAGCACTAAAACAAAGATTAAAAGACCGTTACACCCAAGGGTGTAGCCTAGTGGCCAATGAGGTGGATTGAGAATCATGTGAGATCTCAGGTTCAAATCTAAGCAGAGACAATAGGTGATTTCTTCCCATTTGTCTAGCCTTGGTGCTGGACATAGTTACCCGGTACCAACAACACGATTATCAAAGAAAAAAGAAGCGCTTACCTTATGGTACACGAATACTTCATTTGTTTCACTGCCACATGAGAGGAATTCATTGTTCACTGCGAGACCAACAAAGTTTTTCTCATTTGTATGTCCTCTAAGCGTGCGAACCTAGAAAACACTCAAACAGTGTTAATTGTCGTGAATAATTTTTGCTTTTATCGAAGAAGATCAACGAAGAATCTCACGACCACATCAACAGGTTGGTGGCAAAAAAGTTTCCTCACCGAAGGATAGTAGAGACTTGAAAGATGTCTTACCGGTAAATTATCTTTTACATCCCACAATCGTAAAGTACTGTCTGTTGATGCTGAAGCAAGTTCATTGTTGGACAAAAATTTTACATATGAAACAGCTTTTCTATGGCCACTAAAAATGTGAACCGGCTGGCTGGTGTTCCTCAAGTCATAATAATGAATATGATGATCCGCAGAGCCAACCTATAAGAGGAAACAAGATGTACACCATGAGGATATATTCCCTTTTTTGGGTTGAAGCACAAAACTGAGCTATATGAGAAATTCATGCTCTAAATAGCATCCAGAAACTTTTAAGGAACACATGATGGAGGGTCTGGAATCTTTCGGACACAAATGAAGTTATATGTCATAAGGAAGCATGGAGTCTGCATAGATAATGGAATAAACGAAAGAGTATCCATGTGTAACTGCATAACGAATTTGAGAATGGCGTGATCACAGAAAAAACTCATCATGGACATCAACCTAACAGCATCAGGAGACACACATGCATGGTTGAGCAATCAATCATATACACATGTTCAGTTATTGCATCTTAGTAGAGGATAGAATCCTATAATATCAGTCATGGTCTTTTCAGATTGCAAAAGTACAGAATATACCCATGGGCTCGATGAGTAGAAAGGTATTAAGAGACTTGGAAGTAGAGAAGAAAAAGGGTCACTACATCAATATAAGGCATTGACCAGCAGTGCAGAAGTGGAAATAATAAAGAAAGCTCTTCAAAAATTAAAAAAATTACCGCTATATGAACACTAGATCCAGGATTATATTTTACACAGCATATATTTGCCTTCATGTCAATATTAAGAACACTTGCTTCCTGCTTCGTGCACCAAACTTTGACCTGCAGCAGCATAGAATGATGATACAAGCCTAATTAGGGAAAAGATAAGTACTCAAGTTATTGGCTCAGACAGGGGAAAACATGGTTGTATAATAAACTAGCCAGAAAGCAATAAGAATAATTTGTACCAAAACAACAAAAACTAATATGGAGGGATACTATGCCCAGAGATTTTCTTCAGTATGAAGTAATGGCCCAAAATGTAGAGACATAATAAGACACTGAAATTTTCAATCTAAGTCCAAGGTTTTTAGATAAGGCATGCTTTGATTTGTATCTTGTTATTTTGTTGTCGTATTTTCTTGCTATCATGCTTTGAATTCTTCTCTTTTCTATCGAGCCGAGGGTTTATTGGAAACAGCCTCTCTACCACAAAGGTAGGGGTAAGCTTTGTGTTTGACAAGTGAGAAGTGATCCTTTAATACCTTACAATCATCACTGCCAGATACAAGCATTGAGGGTTCTGTGCGTGAAAAATCAACACTCCAAGCCCGTTTCTCATGCTCTTCATATTCCATCACACTCTGAACACCAGAATGGATCAGTATCAGTCGTAGGAAGATGAAAAAGTCTACAGTGAAAACTGATTAGCAGAAGTACTGATTCACCTGTCTAGTGGTCACATCCCATACAGTTACTATTCCATCATAATCACTACTAGCTATGTGGTTCTTGGTATACTTATTCCAGCTCAAGCAACTCAGCTTAGATCGGGTAGACATTTCAACAACAGGGCAGTGTGCATCTGCAGGTTCATTTACAACCTAAAATGCAGAAGCATAACAAGCCAGATCAGTATCATGAGACCAATATGCAAAGCAGCAAAGGAGAGCTCTGCCAGAATGTTTTACCACAATTTTTATAATTTTTTTTTTTTTTGAAGATGGTAACATTATATTTGACCAAAAAATAACCAAGACAAATAGAAGGTACAATATGGCACACTGAAAAGGTTGACTATATCCTTAAAGGGCCAATATGGGGATTGTGTCATTAGAAGAAGCAAAACACTACTTAAGGTTGTTCATGTATGTATTGATGGAAACAAAATTAGCTCCAACAGTCGGGTGTATTTCTCCTACATAAGTACCATATCAATGTGGTGTAGGTTGTATAAAAAAATTATAAACAAAGTATGCACAAACAGGCAATGTGCTATCTGCGACCAGGAACCTGCTGCCATCCAAATTTGCAGCAACACTACTCTTACAAGGAAAATATTTTTCTAGAAAGAAGGTGATCACAATTTGTTCCTTGAGGAAAGTTCCATATACACACATCACACACTATCAAGCATTATGTATACCAACAAGGTCTTGATTGTTCGAGTTGTAAATGAACTGTAGTATTTGTGAGCTTAACTGTTGGTCTCTAAGCTCCTTCAAATTTTGAGCTAGTACGTTAAAAGAGCTGAGCTTGTACAACTCAAGCTCTGCTCATTTATATTCATGGAACAATCTATTTTTCAACAATTATTCATTTGTAAATATTTATAATGTAACAATTTGCATATTATTTTCTAAATGCATTTTTCAAGTTAATAGCGCGAAAAAACTTTATCACCCCATTTAATTCCAAAATTTGTTGTTTTACTTTTATATGTTGTTAATAAATACTCTACATACTTTGAGCTTGAATTGAGGTACGAGCTCAAACTCAATTTATCAGCGTGTTAGTTTGTTCCACAAGCTGAGCCAAGTTCAACTTTCACTAAATTTAGGTGAGTCTTGCTTTCCCCAACGAGTTTGGGATTGACGAGTAGTTGTTGTTGTTGTGATTGAGGTTGCTTTCAAGCCCATTCGGAATTTGAGCCGAAGCACTCATACACACTGACGTGGAGTTTGAACAACCAACACTTGGATAATCTCAGTTTGTTTTTTTATGAGTAATCAAATGGTGAAAAACAATTCCAGAATAAAATAGCTTTTGCACTTTCTCATTTGCAATATCAACAGTAGAAATTGACCCATGATATGTCATTCAGTAATGTCATTGCACCCAATGTTATCAAGAGACAAAACCAGCTATAAATTAAAAACTCACTGAAGAGAAGTCAAAAACTTTTATACGCCGTGAAACTCCAGCAGTAGCGAACAACTCATCATCACGATCAAATTCAATGCTGCAATATGAACATATTTAAAGTTTAATTCTTGGAATAAGGTTTGCCTACGAGAGTTAAATAAGAGAACCAAATGAATGAGATGGATCATAAAACAATTTTCTGATTTTTTCTTTTCTTGTGTGTCTGATTGTAATTTCAGGTCTGAGGGTAATGAAAAACACAACATTTACAAGACTAAACAAAATCAGCACTCCAGCGAAGCCATTTTTACACTCTGGATATGATCTATCTGCTACAACCACAATGCCGGCTCTCCTCTTTAACAGCTAATTTCCATATTTAAATCTGGCACAGGGGAACCAGTAAAAGGAGAACTTTAAGCTTTCAACAATTTTATGCAAAGACCAAACTTGCCTTGAAACGATATTGGCCGAGTGAAACAGATCCCCATGCCGAAGCTCAGCAATGACTCTTAACCGACTGTTAAAGAATAAAATTAAAAATTGGTTAAAAACAGAAACAAGTGCAACAATTTAAAAGCAAGTATGTTCAGCGAATAACAGACAAAAAGTTATACCTATAACGAGTGAAAGTGCTAAGTACAGACTGAAAATCTGCTAGTCCTTCACTGTAACCTTCTCTTTGTACAACATCTGCATCCTTTTCCTCCTTAACACGCGATTTGTTCGCCAATTGACGTCTCTTTTGCAAGTAACATTCTTGGAGATCATTGAACTGTAAGCAAACATAAAAACCATTCACCAAATAGATAACAAAGAGTAGAAAGGCAGGCCAGAAAGATCACCCATAACCAACATAGGCATAAGGCAGTTCATATATCTAATTACTTGACCGAGGAATATGTACTGCTTACATCTCTCAACAAGAAAGCTTGAGAGCTGATGGAAAATAGCTTATCAAGTATCAAGAAGACTCGTGCACAATAGATTTCTTCAAAATCAGCAAATATGATATCACCAATATGACGGGAAAAAGTTGGGTAGCTGAAAATAGCTAAATGAGAACCTAGGATATGATGAGATCATCATAGTTTGATCACCACAAAGGAAGCATTCATCAAGAAATGTGTGACCAAAAGTAGTCATAGAATAGTCTGTTTTCTCATCAAATTTCCCGGTAAGTCACGAGTCCAGTACTGGATTAATTACAAAGATCATTCTATTTCATAACCAATGAAAATACAGCAAAAAGTAAGCTGAGACTCCCTTTGTTTCATTTTACTTTATATTTGTTGACTTGGCATTCCCTTTTAAGAAAGTATTTACTAGGGGTTTATTTTACTAAATTATCCTTATTGATTATGCTTTGGAAATCTATCTTTGACTACTATTACTTTATATAGTTACTTAATGATAGGGGTAATATTACAACAACATACCCTGTGAGATCCAACAAGTGGGAAGGGTAATATTGGAAGAAAATAACAAATCTCTCTTGATTTGTTACAAGGGACAAGTAAAACAAAAAATATATTTTTAGTATAAGGGCCAAGTGAAATGAAACAGAGGGAGTAGTTAAGAAACTTGTAAAGTAACATAATGACACAACCACAAACCTGTGCATTGACGCGCTTCTTCCTAACCACAGCCAGACCTGATTGACTCATATGTTGTGAATTCAGTTCACTGATTGAAGTATCTTTTCTCTGTGGTCCAGGAGAGCTTATTTGAGCTTTGCTGTCCACCTTTTTGTATGTCAAGGTTCCAGTTGGTAATCCTCCAGGTGCATTTCGTGAAGTGGAGAAAAGACCACCAAAGTTCCTATCAGTTGATGAAGACCAAGGTTTTTTCCCAATAGGATCATCTGCTAGCATTCGAAGCTTCATTGAGTACCGGTCCCTAGCCCGGTATAGGTCTATTCTATGTCTCTCTACTGAATTTAAGTCCTCTTTGATGTATTGCAGATCATGTTGCACCTAATTAAATGCACAAATCAACAAACTGGCCATCAGATTGTTATTTGGAGAAAGCTAACTGCAGCAATCCAAGACTTTAAAGGAGACACAATGACCCAAGTGAAGAACCACTTGTATTATTTAGGGAGAAGGAACCAAATGGTAATAGGGTTAACCAAATAAAAGCAGGAAAGCCAGCAAAAGGCACTCAACTCACACAAGAGTGCAAAACCAAAATCTAGCATATGGCCATACCCTTTTCTACCATAATACATTTATTTTCTTTAAGATAAATCTCTGTTCTCTTTCTTGACTTTTTTTCTCTAGGTGGTATTAAATTACATACCTCATTGAGTTCATCAACTTTTTGCTTCCTTAACATCTGTAAGAAGTCTAGCAGAATTTGCATATTTCGCTCTGCTTCCTCCTGTTCCAATTTCCTCTTTTTCTCTGACAACATCAACAATAGAGCGTCCAGCTCCTTAATTGACACTTCACAACCCTGTCTAAGCATATATAACAAGTGTCACATCTCAAGCTTCTGCACAAAACTGATACTGACAGTTGAATATTTATAGGTGTGATTTATTCCATACATGCCAATAAAAAGAACTGGGAAAATAGCGTTTTAGAAATGTTATGTCTGGTTCCAAGTGCAGTGACACAAATGCAGAGCTCCATAATCTGATCTTTCAAGCAGTTGCACCAATCACTTTCATAGTTAAATTGAGGGCAAAAGTAAAATGAAGAGAAAAGGGACCTTTGGTTATTAAGTTAGGAAGTAAAACTGGAGGACTAAGGAATGTGTCTTTATTGGGTTTTTAACTCCTCCCGGATTGAATATGAAGCATCCTAAAGCTACCCACATTTGACCCATGGAGAAGAATCAGAACCACAAAGTAACTATATCAGAAGAAACTATTTTTACATGTCTAAATTACCATATGAAATTTTGATTCACAACTTCAAGACCACAATAGACATGGTTTACCTTCTTTTTTTTTCTGTTTTTTGATTGTAGATAGTTTGACCCAATTTTTACCAATTCACTTTTAACCCTTATTTTCGCAGAAACCTTTTTTTAAAAAATTAAAAATATGTATTTTCATTCATAACATGGCCACAACGGTTATATACAAGATATATGCCAAAAGGTAGAGAATTTACAAAATGATATGATTCTCTGGTCTCTACGAACTCCACCCATTCGTCTATACAACAAGAAAACCTTTTGCCATTCCCATAGCCTATGAACACTACAAATCAGACATCATCTCCTTCAAGTGCCATTGCATTTTCTCTTTGGTCCCATTCAATTTTCACCTCGGCAAACACATCCCATCTCCAGTCATGTATCACCATACTTACTACACCCTAAATATTCCAACAAGCAATTTGTAACTTCATTAATGTCCAATTTGACAATGTCCAAAGTTCATTCCCTATACTTTCCCTCTTCTTTTGTTTTTGGCACACTCCTTAAACCCTTTTTTTTTGAGAAAGGTAACATTACTTCTATATATCCACAGGTATACTACATCAAAGTGTAGTCCCCCTCCAAAAAGTTTTACTTACATCATTCCTAGGATCTTCTAGTTACAACCAGTCAATAATATTAAACACATTTTCAGTATCTCCTATCACTACTTGCTTACACCAAAAATAATAAAGACCTAGGCAATTAGTCTTCATCTTCTGGATATTGTTCTGTTTTCCTTCAAAACATCTTTGATTCCTTTCCTTCCAAATTGTCCACCAAATGCAAGCTGGGATAATCCTCCATCTCTTCTCATTTTTTCCTACATTTCCATCCCTGTTCCAGCATTGTAGGACTTCTATAATACTCCCAGGCTTTGTCCACTTAATCTTCCTCTTTTGGATGAACATGTGCCACAATTGATCAGTCCATTTGCAGTGTAAAAAGAGATGGTTGACTGTCTCCACCTGTTCTTCACATAGATAGCAACCTCTTTTTTCTTTTTAATTGATGAAGTCGTACCCTACTTCCACCTCTTTTTTCTTTTTTATTGATGAAGTCGTACCCTACTTCCACCTCTGTACAAAAGGAGTAAAACAGGGGAGACCCCACCCCACTCCTACAACCCTGTTTATGGAGTACAAAAACTTGTCTTCTGTACGAAGCTTTTTTTCACCAAGTCTTCTGTATAAAGTTGACCCAATTGTCTATGTAAGTAGGACTGTCATAAGTGATCGAGGGAAAAAAATCTGTGCCTTCAAAAGCCATTTTTCTTCTCTTTTTTTAATCAAGAAAGAGGCCTATGACTCCAATCGGTCAAATTAACTATAATAGAGTATATTCCACTTTCCGGTTCCAGCTGCTTCTGTAACCAAGAAATTGTATTTCTCGAAATTCATAAAAAGAATTGGTGGACCATGGTGATTTCAACTACTAATTATACCACACCTATATGTAGACTGACATTATCACCCTACTTCAATTCAAAGATAAATCTCATCTCTGTTTCCACAAAAGAATGGCATCTAATTAAAGATTAGTCTGCCAATTGAATAAATACTAAAATGCCATTCACCATCAAGCACTAAGAAGAAGTGAGAATTTCTCATAAATCACAAGCCAATACACTACAAGGATGGCCTTACGAGAATTCAGAAATCCGACTTTTTGACAGCTCAATAATTGAGTCAACTTAAACAAACCTAACTATATAATAAACAAATAGTTACACCCTAAACAAAATTGGGATAACAAAATTTAATATGCTCTTTCTTAAAATATAGAGCCAAAATAAGAGATGCCAAAACTAAAACAAGACTTTAGGCACAGCTAAAAGTTAGATTAGAGTACAATAACTCAAACAACATATAAACCAGATCACCCGAATTTTCATTAAAAAAATAGCAAATTTGAACAGGGAGTCCTTCATAAAACAATCTTAAATTTAGTACTGTCAAAACAAAAGCAAACATCGGAGACTAACGCCATCATGACTTCACCTAGAGATTGAGAAAACAGACTCACCTGTTCCAATGAATGATGAAATTGTTCAACAGGGGATGCAGTTTTTGAAATCTGACGAGCAGATGTCTTCTTCAATAGCTACAAAGGTGGTACAGAGAAACCTTTAACAATAAGCTGCATAGTGAAGTAAATCATTTCAAGATGAAACCATCTCATAATTATACAACATTAATATCTCTTAGCAACAGTTTATTAGATCGTAAAGGAATACTCATACGGGTACTTGAAAGTGAATGAAACTTAAACCTTACCAGTCAAAATGGAAAAGAAACTTGAAAATAAAATGAGAATGATTGCTAACAATTCTCAGAGAGATTTAAATGCAGAAAAAATCAACAAAGCCTATAATTGAAATATGTTCAAAGGCCATAAAGATAAAGGAACAAATAATTTGGACTCTAATAAGTCCAACATTTTGAACTGATGGAAGCATATCATCCTAATCTTTATTTTGAGCATTGTGCAAACCATCTCTGAAGGACCACTTTTGTTTTCCAAGGGAGCTAACAACATATTTAACTGCTTAATTGCTTACCACATTTTTTTCTTTCTTTCGTCTTTCTTGAGAAGTACCTTTCTTTCTTCTTACACAAAGAAAATGTTTCTTTTCTAAATTAAAGTGATGATAGAGAAGCGGAAGAAGCCCTTGATAAATATATGTATGGTAAGTTAATGTACTTATTATATGTGGCAAAGGATTACCCTAGATAAGTGTATGCTTGTGAGATGGGTGAACCCTCCTTCACATAAGTTCAAGGTTTTTATGTGTGGCACTTTAAAAGAGATCCTAGACGCTCAAATCCATTTCCAAAAGGATAGAGTGAATGAGAAATATAAGGACTATGGACCCCCTAATTGATGATTACACAATTCGAACAATTATGGATTTACCTCAAATAGCAAATAATAAACCCTTAATTAGAAAAAAATTGAAATTGTCAAACTTGCATCGAAATAGAGATTTGTCCTCTAAAGAAACCAATATAACATCTTTGAAGTCAAAATTTAATTTTTCAGCAGAATCTCGTCTACCTGTTAGAGAGAAATGTGCAGTATGATTAGAAAAAAAGACATAATTCCCATATAACATAAAAGGAGAGCTACTAAAATGTTGTTATGTCCCTGTTGGATATCTTTCTAATGTTTTTTATAAGGTAAATAATTTAATAAATAATGGAGAATCTCCAGTATACAAGTAATGTATCAAAAAGTAGAGAATCTATGTCATAATAAGTTTTTTCAACAAACGATGACCAATTTTCTATACATTTTTTTAATTTATAAATTCATGTGTGGGAAAAGTAAGCGCCCATATACAAGAAGTCAACCAGAAAGTAACAAAATGATACTCTCTCTGTCTCGTTTTATAAGAGACCGTTTTGACTTGACACAGTTTAAGAAAGAAAGGAAGACTTTTGAAATTTAGGGTCTAAAACAAACTTTATCTGTAACCTGGGAAGTTGATCTGGAAAACTAAATTACCTCCTAAAATCATCTGTTTCAGCTGGACTGTACTCTATGAGAAATGTTTGACTCAAGACAACCCTATGAAAAGGAAGATTCAGATGGTCAACAGATGCCATATGTGTCACAGGGAGTTAAGAGATCAACAATCACTTATTTCTACACTGTCTAGTTGCAACAAATTTTTGGAGCATGTTCTGTTCTCTTTTTGGAATTAGTTGGGTTATGCCAAACAGTACCAATGAGGCTTTTGAAACCTGGGGCAGTTGGGAAGTTGACAACTCCATCAAATCAATTTGGAGAATGGTTATGGAATGAAAGAAACAATAGATGCTCTGATGGAAAATCAACTGCCAGTCACTCCCTTAAAGCAAAATGTCTACTTTCTTTAGTTGGGCATATATGACCCCCATCAAATCAATTGTTAGCTCTCTGTACCTAAGATAGTGCTCCTGTAATGTAGCTAACAAGGTCTCACATTTGCTTTTTGCGGCTACAATGTAACCTTACTCTCTATTTGTATATCTCTGCATCTTCTTGACGACTTCTATGATTAAACCAATTATTTCATAAATAAATAAAAAAACCTTTAGACATTTGTATGTTTATAAATCATTTCAAGGGTAAAATGAAAATTTTAAAGATAAATTGTTTTTGATTATAGAAAGATGACATTCTTATAGAAACAAACAAAAACTGAAAGTGTGCTACATAAATTGGGACCAAGGGAGTAACAGCTTTCTACTAACAATACCCTATCTTCTATACAGAAACTCAGAAAGGAACATCTTGGGTGCACCAAAAGCAAATAAGGGACAAAAGACTACTACTTAATTGTACAAAATTTAATTCTACGCCTCTTCCACTATGCCCGATATCACCAATGGTAGGCAGAACCATCTCAAAATCTCACACCAAAAGCAAGTTGTCACCTGACATTGAAGGAAGAGGTCGTCCACATCTTCACCCAAACATTTTCACATAAAACATTGGCTATATGAATAACTAATATCTGTTCCACTTTACTGAGCACATTTTCAGCCAATACTACAAAATTGTGATTGTACTATGCCCTTCAACACCATGTACTTAAGTCAGCTCAGCTATTTATATTTCAGTGCTCAACAGTCAATATGAAAACTATACTAAAGAACAATTACTATACTATGTTAGCTATCCATTCAACTTTACTGAGCACATTTACAATAAGTACTACAAAAAAATCCATGAACAATTGCTAGTAAGAAACAACATTAATCTGAACAAACCTTGTCAAGAAGGAAATTGGGATAGAGTTGACTGGTTGTGAGATAATGAGAACAGCAGGGGCAATCACTCTTGTTGTGAAGATGAGTAACTATGCACATATAGCAAAAACTATGTCCACAAGCTGTTAAAAATGCATCCTTTATGATCTGCATACATATAGGACATAACAATTCCCTGTCCAACTCCCATTCTGTCACTGTCCCAACTTCTTCATCCCTTACACTACCCCCCTCCTCTTTGTCCCCCATCCTCCTCATCCCCTCCCCCTTCACTGCTGGCACCACCCCTCCAATTGAACTTTCCACCATCTCCCTCTATACTCCCAATAGCAAATTGGGTATCCTCCAAAATCAACTACCCCTCAACCCCAAACAACTTTTTAGCAAATTGGGTATTTTTCAAGAATCAACTACCCCTCAATCCAAAACAAGTTTTTGCAAATTGGGTATTTTCAAGAATCAACTATTCTTTAACCCAAAACAAGTTTTTGACTGTTCATCAGTGAATCAAGTGTATACTTGAAGAAATGAAATGGGGTTTTTCTACCTTTTTTGCTTTATAATTTTATTACTATTTTTGGGGGAGAGGGGATTTGTGGTGGAGGAACAACGCTACAGACCCCACGAAAAGGAAAGATTTTGGAGAAGATGTGGAACCTGAAGTACCCACGTTTTCTCCTATCTTCACATCGTAAGCTGCCCCGGTACTGCACCAGGGCATTTAAAAAAGTTTAGCATTAACCTCCAGGTTGCACTGTGTTCCCACGAGAATCGGACCATAAGTATCTATTGTGGACATTTAATTTAGTAATGGATTAATCTTACAATTCGAACTCGTGATAACAATTTTTGTCAATAAAAAATTAAGTAAAATACATAAATATTATTATACTCGTTTTTTTCTAACTTATGTTGAAATGTTTGATTGAATATGAAATTAATAAAAAAAATGAAAATTTATATGAATATAAATAATTTTTTTAAGTATAAAATGAAATAATGAAATGAAATTGTTAGTAGTATCACTTTTTAAATTGAATTGTTAGTAGTATCACTTTTTAAATTGATTTAAAATAAAAAATGAAGGGGAAAATGCATAAGAACCCTCCAACTTATGCCCGAAATTCCAGAGATACACTTAGGACCTTAGTATAGTATAAGTGTGTCTCTGAGATTTCGGGCATAGATTGGGGGTACTTATGCATTTTCCCAAAAAATGCGATATATATTAAAGATGGAGATTTCGGGCACAGATTGAAATTTTTAGGGAAAAGGCATAAATTGCCCTCTAAACTTGTACCCAAAAGTCATTTACACACTTTAACTAATGAGGCGACTTATTACACACCTTAAGTACATAAAAGTGTATTTATTTCCCCCTTTCGTCACCCAACCCAAGACATTATGCATAGAGTGAGAGCCACTCGCCTCCTAGTGAAGCCACGTAGTAAAAGACCCCAATCCGATTCATTTGATCCAAACCCGTTTCTTTTCACCCAAACTCGATTCTTTTCACCCAAATCTATTTTATTTTACCCTAATCCATTTATTTCACCCACCCGTTTCCTTTTTCTAAGAACACCAAAACCTAATCGTAAATTTCGTCTGTAAATCCTATTTTTAGCTAAAGATTTCTTCGATTATGTAGTGTTTTTGAAGCATCCTTGTAGTTTTAACCATCTAATCAAGTTTTCACTGTCATATTTGAAGAACATTGGTGTGTTGTCGATCGAGGCCTTCATCGTTTGGTGGAAGCACAAATCGATGGTTATTAGGGATTGGTGGATACAATTGAGGCGTTCATCGTTCATAGTGTGTTGTCATCTCCATATCTAAAAGGTCAATCAAACATCTCTAGGGTTACTTCATAGTTCATACTTTTTAGCTTAGGGTTATTTCGTTTTTAATTTTTTTTCAAGTTTACTGTATGTCGTCGTTTATTCACATAATTCCTTTTTGTTGTGCATGGATTTTGTTGTTGTATATGTTTTGTTGTTGTTGTTGAGGGTCAACTGTTAATATTATTTTCAGGTTAAAATATTATTTGAATTTATTACTTTGAGATTTTATCACGGTGGTGTTATGAAGATTGAAAAAAGGGATACAAGGGGAAACCATATCATGGTGGAGGAGTTTATGAGTTTTTAGATGTTGATATAGATAGGTTATCTTGTTTTGAATTAAGGGATTATCTGAAAGAGTTGGGGTATGAACCTGGACAATGTGTGTTGTATGTGAAACTTTCTAGAAGTACTGCTATATTAGAAATCAAATCTGACTATGATACTACTTTAATTGTTGAGTGTTTGAGTCATGAAGATATTTTGGACTGTTTTGTGTGTCACTTTATTGTTGATCCAGTTTTGGTCCCACCTTCATTGGAATATGAGGAAACTGGAGTAGGTGAGGGAGCATCTCAAAACAGTGGGCTTAATGCATCTTTTGATGCTGAATTAAGACCAACACATGAGGCCCAAGAAAATGCCTCAAACTTTGCCTCTGCCCCTGCCAATTCAAATACATCTTCTCTTGTACACTCTTTCACTGCTTCAAATACTCCTCCTCCTGCTCATCAAACTCCAACCCATATACATCCTTCTACTGATCCAACTCTTGACCATGTCCATCCTTCCTCTGATCCAATTTCTGACCATGTCCATCCTTCTAGTAAACAAGATTCAGATAGAGAATCATTGAATGGGGGATTTAATGGGAGTGATGTAGATGATGAGCTAAGAAGTTTTAGGGAGGAAAGAAGTAAAAGAAAGAGAAGGAAAATGGGATAAAGAGCTCCATTATTTGATCATGTCAAGTTAGGAACAGAAAAAAAAGGGCCAGATGCTGGGTATGATGAATCTACAGGTGATAATAGAAACAACTTAGAAGGTAAGCTAGCTGGTGATGAGCCTTATTATCCTTAGATGAAGCTACCAGTTTTGAAACAGATCCAGATGCTTTCAGTGATGATGAAGAAGAGGTTCAACAAAGAGAGACAGTTAAGCCAATAAGGAGAAAGAAGTTGAATAGAGTTGTATTTGATGCATCTTCTCAGAAAATAGTGTGGGAATTGGGTCTTGTATTTGAAAGTGTTAATGAGTTTAAATCTGAAGTTACCAAATATGTTGTTGCTGAACATGTTGCAATTGAAATGTATATTAATGAACCAACAAGGGTAAGGGTTAGATGTACAGTTGATTGTCCTTGGATTTTATTTGCTAGCTTTGATTCTAGGACAAATAATTTTGTTGTAAAGACATACAATCCAGTTCACAAATGTGATCCTACTAATAGGAATAAGCTTTGTAATAGCAAGTTCTTATCTAGTCACTACAGTGAAATGATAAAGGAACAACATGACATTAGAATCTTTGAATTTCAAGGGCATATTAAAAAGAATTGGATTTATATGTTGGAAGAACAGTGTGTAGGAGAGCAAGAAACAAAGTATCATATGAGTTAATGAGTGACTATGTTCTTGAGTTTGGGAGGATTTTGGACTACAAAGATGAGTTGCTAAGAACTAATTCAGGTAGTACATGTGTAGTCAAGCTTCATGAGAAAATATTTGAAAATGGTAGAAACATGGCTTCTAAATATGTTTTGATGCAATGAGGAAGTCCTTTTTGGCTGGTTGTAGGAGGTGCATTGGTTTGGATGGTTGTTTTCTAAAAGGAGCATCTAAAGGTCAATTATTGGTTGTTTGTAAAGATGGGAACAATCAAATGCTGCCACTGGCTTGGGCAGTAGTTGCAGTTGAAAATAAGTTTACTTGGGCTTGATTTGTCAAACTTCAAAAGGAAGAACTTCAGTTGGGAGATGGTGCATACCTCACAATCATATCAGATATGCAAACAGTTAGAATATTTATTGAATTTTTGATTTATTTCGTGTCTTGAATTATTTATGAATGTCTTAGTTTCTTAGTTTCATGTCTTGAATTTCTTATAGGGTCTTGAAATTGCCATAACTGATCATTTGCCAAATGTTGAGCATAGAACGTGTGTTTGACACATTCTTGCTAACTGGTCAAAGAGATGGAGAGGTCTTGGGAGAAAGAAATATTTCTGGAGGTGTGCAAGGTTTACTTTTGAGGCTGAGTTAAAGGATAACATTAGTTATATAAAAAGGTTGGGCAATAACATAGTTGATCACTTGTTGTATTATAATCCTGAAAAATAGAGCAAGCTTTACTTCAATTTTACCTCAAAATGTGATGTTGTAGACAATAACATGGCTGAATGTTTCAATTCATGGATATTAGCAGCAAGGCATAAGACTATAATTACAATGCTTGAAGAAATTAGGGTGAAAATTATGAAAATAATAGGACAGATGAGAGAGTTTTGCAATACTTGGATCTGTGACATTTCTCCAATGGCAATGAAGGTTCTACAAGATAACACAACTAAGTCTAAGAAATGCAACATTGAATGGAATTTAGATACATGGTATGAGGTACTTCATGGACCATACAGATATTCAAAGACAAACATGTAGTTGTAGAGCATGGATGTTGAAAGACATACCATGTCCTCATGCAATAACTGCTCTTCACCATAGAAAATTGGACCCAATCAACTACATTTCTCATTGGTATAACATAGAAACATACATGAAGACATACAATTACTTCATTCAGCCAATTATAAATCTGAAAATGTGGCCAGAATCACAAAATATCTCTGTGATACCACACCATGTTACGAAGATGCCAGCCTGTCAAGAAAAGGAAGAAAGAGCAAGGTGAAACCAGTAAAATTGGAAAATTATCCAAAAAAGGGATTGAGATGTCATGTAACACTTGTCATAACAAGGGTCACAATAAAAGAAAGTGTCATCTTGGTGCACTTGCTTCTGGCACAAGCTTTACTGCTGGACCAAGTTCCAGACATGTTGCTGGACCAAGTTCAAGACCTCTTTCTGGACCAAGTTCTAGCCCAAGAGCAACACCTGCTGCTGCACCAACATCAACACAAACTGCTGGCCCAAGAGCAACATCTAATGCTCCAACTGGAAGAGGAAGGGGTAGATCAAGGGGTTCAACAGAAAAGGTGATATAATTTCCTTTACTTATTTCATGTATAAGATTTAAATAAGTTGTTTTACTGAATATTTTGTTGTTTTTTTAGGATAATATTGCTAGCAGAACAAGAATGATTGGAATGGGTGTACTACACACACAAAGTGGTGCTACTATTATTAATGTAAGTTCTATATTTCTATACTTGAATAACATTTATTCTTTTTTCTTTAATCACAAGTTAAGATTATATATTCATTTGAACAACCTGGAATGCCTAGTGAAAGATTTAGAAATGTGAAGTCTAGTTTAGCATTTGTCATTGGAGATCTTGGGCATAAACCAACATGTGGTGTGAAATGGAAAGGAAAATAACCTATGACCTCAAGCCAACTTGAAGAGATGAGGGGAAGAAAACAAATTGAGACTACCTAAGGCTGCTCATTTGAGCCAAAAGAGCTCTAATGCTCACAACATCTAATGCAATCTAACTTGTTTTGATAGATTTTTGTTGGTAATGCAATGTAGACATTATGTTTTCTTGGTTGATAGACAATGCAATGCACTTTATCCCTATTTAGGTCCCTTATATTTAAGACAATGAATTGACAGCGGTAACTGCATTTTAATTTTTGGTGTTTGACTATGTAACTGCTTTGACAACTATTAACTTCTATTTTGAGAGTAATGATTATGCAGTTATGGCTGTTTGTTTATGTAACACTATTGCTTCTCTTTTAGTTGATGATTAATGATTCTGTGTTTATAGAGGGCAATTAGTGACTACTTTAGCAGTGGCTACACAAACATATAGTTTACACTAAATGTATAGTTTATGCCCAAATACAAAATCAAATACTCGCCAACATAAATGAGACAAATTAAAATAAGAGAGGCCTTGAAAATTCTTCATTACACAAATGCAACTTCATTACACAAATAAATTCAACCAACATCTTTTCATTACACAAAATCCTTACAAGTTCAACACAATAATGCAAATTTTTGGTACAAGAAGAGATCATGGCAATTTCCTTGAATCTCCCTCTCCTTTCAGAAAAAATACTCCTTTAAAAACTAAACTTATACCTAAAATATACGCACACAACAGAGCAATCCAAAGTTGTTTCTCCCTTTTCTTGGACTTGGCAAATTTGTTTTTCCATTTCTTTTCAACTGCTTTCATCTTCTTCAAATCATCATCAAAATTATCCATTTTTGACTCTATCTTGTTCATATCTATTTTGCTTTCCACAAATTTGGTCGACTTAGTAGGCTTGTTGATTTCCTTATCTGAAGTTTCAACTTTTCGAGAAGATTCAACACTATGTTCAAGCTCAACTATTCTTCCCAACAACTTGGGAATCACAAATTTGGATCTTGGATCAATATAATCATCCTTCCAAAGCCAAAAATTGCATGATCTAGAATTCTTAAAAAACAAAACGAATCATTCTATGGCTCTTGAAACAACAAAACAAATCATTCAACTCTTAAAAAAATTTAACTTACCCCATAGTAAGGACAACCCCAATATCTTCTACCAGGATTTCTTGGGGTCCAAGAGGTCAGCAAAGGCAAAACAAATCCATGTTTGCATCACACCTCTTCCAATTCATGATCTTCCTCTTGCAAACATAGTCAAGCTTATTCGAGCCATTATAGCACCTTAATAAGAATTACAACGAATCAAACAACTAAATATTCAAAAAAATTACGAAATAGATAGAAACAAATCAAAATGAAAAAGAGAGGAATGAATCAAAATGGAAAAGAGATGAATGAATAATAATGAAAAAGAGTTACCTTTGATTCAAAAGAAGGAATTTTGAACTATGTTTGAATTTAGGGTTCTTGATTCAGATTTTTGGGTGAAAATTTAGAGTTCTTGTTCATTAGAGTCGGGTGGGTGGGCTATAAGAAGAGAATGGGAATATAACCGTTGGGTTGGGTTTTTTTAATTAAAAAATAAATAAAAATGACTTTATTAGCGTGTTGACGCGCTCAACTATGTGGAGCGAAACGCGCCCTGAGTTGGGTGACGGAAGGAGGAAATAAATACACTTTTATGTACTTAAGGTGTGTAATAAGTCGCCCCATTAGTTAAAGTGGTGTGTAATAGGTCGCCCCATTAATTAAAGTGTGTAAATGACTTTTGGGTACAAATTTACGGGGCAATTTATGCCTTTTGCCAATTTTTTACAAACAATGTTAATTTTATAAGTAGCTTACTTAAATAGCTTACAAGGAATTCCTTTTTTTATATAAATAAAAAGTTAAATCATATATTTTGTATATTGATCTATATATAGAAAATACATTCTGTATAATATTCATTACTTGCGTTTCAAAAGGAAATAAGAAATGATTTGGAGAATTTGTAGTAATGTTATGAATATAACATAAGAAAGATAATATTTAAAATTTAAATTGATATATTAAAGTGGATAATTAATGTTCAAAGAATCCCCTCCCCCTTAACCTTCTAAAAGAAGTGAACAAATAAAAGTAAAAAATATTTTTAATCTATTGAAATATAATGAATCGCATGGGATATGTCATATAAAATAGGCATAATACATAAATAAGATCCTTAACTTGATTTCAAATTATAATTTTGATCTTTAACTTTGATAGTGCACAAAGAGACACTTTAACTATTCAAAATTTAAACAAAAAAACACTCGAATATTTCAGGCAAAACGCATGATATACAAATGCTCTGAAGTGGAAAAGTGAACCACTCAGTTGCTGCCAACTAACTAAAATAAATACACCTAGATTTTAAAAATAATAAAAATAAATTATAATATAGAATAAGGTGAAAGTGAAAACAAATTCATTTTTAGGAAAAAAAAATTAGTACGCTCTTCTCCTCTTTCTTCTAAAAAAAAACCCTAATCTGAATTTCTAAAATTCATGCCCCTTATATTCAAATCAAAGAAAAAATTGTTCAAGATATGTGCTGAAATGTCATATACTTGAACGGCTATCTATTCTTCTTCCTCAATTTAGTCAATCAACGTTCAACATTTTACAAACAAGAATTTGCATATTGTTGGTCAAATGCTCAAGCTAATATGAGAATCACTAGAGGAAACTAATGTTTTTGTTGCAAAATTATTTCAGAGAAGCCCATAAATATGGGACGACATGAGAATCAATGAACTTCTCCTTCTTTTCTTTAGTTTGAAGTGTATTTGTGCTTTAAGTTGTCAAATACTTAATGGAAAAAACAGGGTGTTTTGTGTATTGTGATTGTCATAGTAAATAGTAAATTACAATCATGAATTTTTGGAGGCCAAAAAATGAACATACAGTCCTAAAAATTATTAAGTAAAATGGTGCACTTAAAGTGTTTGATAAATTGTCTGAATGAATTTTTTTGAGTAGCAATCTTATAGCTAATCAAAATGTAAGGAATCCCTTTAAGTGTGGATCGAGAGCCTTCGGACTTAAATTGCATTCGACCTTTATAAGTGTATACTCACCCATCTTGCCAAAAAAAAACTTCGTTATAATTTTTTTTCACAGTAACAAAAAATTAATTAAACGTCACTTGCATTTTGCAGTGAACAACAAATAATGCAAAAAAGAGGGGAAGTTTGTTGAAAAAAATAGAAAGAGGGTTTAATTGTCCTTTCAATGTTTTTTTTTTACTGTTGGGCCCTTCAATTTTTATATCTGACGCACCTAATTTGAGTGTATTTCACACATTTTGCCAGGTAGGATCTAAGTGTTTTTTTGTTTAAGTTTTGAATAGTTAAAGTGCCTATTTGTGCACTCACAAAATTAAAGGTCAAAGTTATAATTTGAAGCCAAGTTAAGGGTCCAATTTATGTATTATGCCTATAAAATATGTGTATTCAATTGTTCAACTTTATAATAATTTAAGTACGTATTTATATACATTCAAAATTGACGACATAAATATCGATTGATGCCAATTAAAGGCATGCTTATTTATTATGCCTTTTATTAGATATTGTTTCACATGGAATAGTTGGAGTAGATTTTTTTTTTTTGGAACTACACCTTTCTACATGGTTTATTTAAATTTTGCCAAAACTATTATGGAACTAAATCATCATGATTAAACTCTAATTTTGTAACACCCCGTATCCTAGATAGACCAAAAATGCAGATTTTGAGAAGTTGCAGGTGCAACTTACGGTCACCATCCACGGACCGTAGATTAGACCACGGTCCGTGATTTACCACTGCAGCCCCTCCCCAGAACTCAGTCAGAAAATCGGCTAAGTCCCGACTCACGGACAGACCTACGGTCCGTAGATCAGACCACGGACCGTGGTCTGTGTCCGTGGATCGAGACCTCCTTTGCCCAGC
>JAJOOS010019502.1:0-27405 GCA_029582725.1 Solanum chiquidenum
GAGGTATTGTGAAGCATATGACTTTGTATCGTTGGTTGTGACTTGTAAGGTGCCTATTATGTTGATGTTCATGAGATTTTATCAAAATGGCATGAAAGCATAACTTTCAAACAAATGTCCTTTTTAGCATGTTTTCAATATCCTCATACTTAATATGTGTGTTGTACTAACCCCTTTCTTCTATTTTACTACAAGTGTAGGTTGTGGTAACTAGGAGGAGATTGTGCTTTGGAGTTGCTTGGATTGCTCCACTCTTCCAAGTTTTTGGTATGTCCGCAAGTTTCGAGGACTATGTTTAGAAGTTTCTTAGTCATTGTAATAGACACTTAAGTTTCATTTCATTTGTAAAGGGTCGTGTCCCTTAGTACGTTTTAAGTTCTTGTCTAAGATTGGCTAAAGAGACTTAGTAGTTCCGCTTGCGTATTGATGTTCTCTAATGTTGATGACTCTTGAAGTCTTATGGTTTTATTGAATAAAAGTTTTAAATTCTTAGTGATTTTTTATGATCTATGCGATGAATGAAGGCTAAGGCTTGTATAAGACCTCCGAGAGGTCGAATACGCATGTAACGGCTAGGGGGTGCTCTCGGGTCGTTACAATCGAGAAGGTCTTTCGGTTAGTCGCCGAGTGCACTCGGCGAACTCAAACTTATCGCCTAAAGTTACAGCACCCAACTTCTAATTTAGCATGAACATAAAGGCTATAAGGGGGATTCGGTGAACCATCTAGTGGTTCAGCGAGCTCGACCCAGCTCGCCAAATGACCCAACGTGCCTACTCTCAACCCCGACTTTCAAATTTAACCCCGCAACCCCCGAAAACAAAATCAAAGTATGCACCCATTCAATTAAACCAAGACCCATTACACCCATTCCCTCGAGATACTCAGACTTCTCCTGGTTTGGCCAAATTTGGCTATTTAACAACTTTTACCCTTAGCTATGACGTCAAACGCTCCATCATCGGGCAAAATACGTCATTTAGCACAAATGCGGGTTACCTAGACTTCACCTGACTAGACCCAACATCAACAAAGCAACACCCAACAATTTTGACCAATTTAAAGGAATGCAACATTCGGGAAATCAAGATATACGCATTCTAGGCATGATATTCGAATTAAAACCAGCACACACATATACAATTACAATAAGAGAGGCCCAGCAGATATCACTAAGATAAGAAATCATTGCATAAGAGTAAAAATCGCTACATATAAATTTGGGGTTTGGAAAACCAACCTTATATGCCGATTAAACAAGTTGAAAAGCTAGGCGGCAAAGAAATCCAACTCTGAACACAAACTTGACGACTAAAATGAGATAAAAATGCAAGAAAATAGGAAAATGTAGTGCGGGTGTGAGTTTGGAAAGTTGAAAAGTGAGGGAATGTGAAAATTTGAACTTTTGAACTATTGGTCTTTAAAAACCGTTTAGTTCTTGCCCATTCGGCGATATAAGTATTGCTCACCGACCCACTCGGCAACACGCCGAGTGGGCATTTACCTCGCCGATATTTACAAGACCTCCAGTTCATGTGGGGGTCAAAGCAGCGAACAAAATCATGATCGCCAACCTGGTCGGCGATTTGCCAATCTTCTCCTGGGATCGCTGAGTTTTACAGACACAAACCCCAGAATTCCTTGAGTCCAACGGCGGTCCAAGTCGGGCTCACCGACCTCTTCAACGAGTCACCGACTGGACTTTTTTCTCGCCAATCTGGACTTTTCAATCACATCTTACACTTCAACCTGCAAAAATCAACACACAATTATTTCTAAAACAAAACAAAAATAGTAAAACTTGGGTTGCCTCCCAAGAATTGCCTTTGTTAACGTCGTGGCACAACGCAAGTCCTCACTCAAACTTAATTATTGGGGTTGACCTTAGTGTCACTAGGCAACCCCTCTTGTTGTCTTAGGTAGAGATGAGGCAATACATGACCCATGAGGGTCTCAATTAGCTAGATAGATCTGGAGTGAGAGGCAGTCATCTGATTTAGCATTTCGACATTCTCCTTTATCTCTTCCAGCACTCTATCATGCTCATTGACCTTTTGGAGAATGATTGAGAGCGTTTCCTCGACATATCTACCCTCATTGTCCTTAGGCTTTCTCCGCACATGAGGGGGTATGTATCTATATTTCCTTTTGCACTGAACTTCAACCTCTAATATTGTTTTGGCCAAATCATCCAGTTGAGTTAATAGTGTGGCCAAATAGTGGTCTTTCTCTATTTCTTGGTTGGTCTAAGTCATGTGATCGAGTAGTTGGGCTACTATTGTGTAGGGTAGTCTTGTGAGGCCACCCAGAGAAATTTGGTCAGCCACTCCTCTATTTTCCGGGTCAAGACTCCTGAAGAAGCATTCGAGAAGCATCTTTTCTGGAATTTCATGAGTTGGGCACTGCTGCAAGAGGTCCTTTAATCTTTGCCACAACTCATAAATGGTCTCACCCTCCAATTGCTTGAAGCTTAGGATGTCATCCCTAAGACTCATCAATCTCAAAGAAGGGTGGTCCATTTGGTCACCGTTGCTACCAAATATGCTCAATTTCTCTGCTCAACAAACAACACGAAAACCAAAACTAAAAGTAAGTAGATTCAACTATAACTAACAAGAAAAAAATTCAAATTAACTAAAGAATCTTAACCAACACTGCTCCCCGGCAGCGGTGCCATTTTGATTAACATTATCAATGACACTTAATCCAGTTCTAAGAGTCTACGGTCGTTAGTCAGTGTAATAACCCAACTAAATGAGTTGGGGTCGAATCCCACAGGGAATGGTACGTATTTAAGATTCAAGGGTAAAGTACGAATATGTTCAATTCAATCATAGGAATAGACATTATCAAAGGAAACAT
Source organism: Solanum chiquidenum (assembly GCA_029582725.1). NCBI lineage: Eukaryota > Viridiplantae > Streptophyta > Magnoliopsida > Solanales > Solanaceae > Solanum > Solanum chiquidenum. The sequence continues at coordinate 2,863 of JAJOOS010019502.1, forward strand.
AGTTCAAATTAAGGGGTAACACGAGTGTCAAATAAGGAGGGTTTGGTTTTAACTATCAACTACAACAACAGCAAATAACACGAATTGAATAATAATGAGACAAGTTCTTGGGATGTGATTAGATTATAGGCTAAGGTAGACAAATGGGTGATTGAAACTGTTAGTAAATAGTTGTAAATCGGTGAATAAGCTAGACTTTAGTAGGGATAAACTTTATCTCAAACAATTTACCCCGAATCAAGTTGGTTTCTCTCGAACACCAACAAGCATACAAATAAGAACAACCTATGCTTTAGTCTATTCACTCTCTCGAGCTGAATATGTGGAAAAGGGTTTAGGATTCACTCTCTCGAGTTGAATCCATGACAACCCAATACCCACAGACCATCAATTCAGTAATCTTTGTTTTAAAACCTCTCTCTCGAGCAAGCCAAAAACACGAAGGTAGAATTGAATTTGCAACTATAAACCTTTAAATTAAACCACAATTACTAAGTGAAATCACTTCTAAACAAAATTTAAACTAACAATTAGCAATACCCACAAGCTAAATCAACCCATAATCACATAATCACACCCCATGAATTGGGGTTTTAGCTAGACATCATAAAAAGATAGAAATCGTTGCCAAATTGTGTTTTTATCAACTGGGTAAGATTAATTTCATCTTTACAAAGGTCCAAGTTGAAGAATCTCAAAGACCCACTTCCAAATTCTCAAAAATGGAAAACTTCAATTCTTCAAAGCTAAGGAAAAGTTATCTCAGAAACTCAGAGTTCAAAACTCAAAAATTACTCTAATGAATGTTCAGAATAAAATTTGATACTAAACATAATGTTTGAAATTGTATTTATAGTCGCCAAAAATATATTGTGAAGGACCATTTGGTGCAGTAAGTCGGGCTCGCCGAACAGGTCTGAGATCTGCCCTTTGGTCAGTTCCATCGCCTTTTTTCTTTGGCCTTTAGCATCCTCAAGTTCTGTAACTTTGGGCGATCCAACATTACATCGCGGAACCATTCGGCTATTCGCTGACTGCTCCTCTCTCTCACCAATTTGATTTTCTCCTTCAGGGCTTGGCACACTTGCACTTTAGGCAACGTAATGGCGATTTGGCGACTCGGCGATCACCAGGCCTACATTTCTTCGCTCTTTCAGCTCACTTCGTTCCTTTTTGCGAGTTAGTGTCCATGCTTTGTTCATCAATCCAAATACCTGAAAATCAAGGGTTTTACATCAGTTATTGGCACAAAACAAGCATTTGAGGACACAAAATATATCCAAAGAAAGCCCTAAATGAGTCCAAATTGTGGACTCATCAGCAGGCAACATGATTCGATTTGGGTGATTATAGATCGAATGACTAAATCAGCCCATTTCTTGCCAGTAAAACTACCAATTCACTAGAAGATTATGCAATATTATATATTCAAGAGATAGTCTGACTTCATGGAGTTCTTTTTTATATCATTTCATATAGAGGCACACAATTCAACCCCTCAATTTTGGAAGTCTTTTCAAAAAGGTTTAGGTTCGAAGGTAAACTTGAGTACTACTTTTCATCCTCAGACTGACGGTCAAGAAAAGTGCATGATTTAGACCTTAGAGGATATGTTGAGGTCATGTGTCATAGACTTCAAGGGTAATTGGGATGATTAGTTGCCTCTTATAGAGTTCGCATATAACAATAGTTATCACTCTAGCATCCCTATGGCTCCTGTCACGACCCAGGGGTACACCCTACACGTAACATGGCGTACAAGACCCTGAGAGGCCTCATACAATCCACTTAGCTTTCATAACATAAGATAATAGAAAATGGTCCGGAAATTTAAAACATTTTTCCAATACAATCAAGTTTCATAAAACGAAGTGGAAGTCTTTAACATTGTCTCAAACCAACTAAAATATGAGAAGTCTTGGGACACAGCCCATACAAAAATTCTAACACAAAAGAAAGACACAAAAGAAAAGGGTGATCAAGTCCTCGATGCTATGATGACTCACCAAATCTTCACTTGCTTGCTTCTACTATGATTCTAGCCACAAGAATGGAAGTCAATATCGTCGGACCCTACATTTGATAAGAATGTAGGAAAGAGTATGCGTTAGTACAATAATGTACTAAATATGATGGCTAGCATAAATCATCAACATAAGCATAATAAAGGCATTAGTCAACATAAGACATAAACCATAATCATAAGAGACATCAACATAAGGCATAGGCTATAGGCATAAGAGATAACAACATAGTCATAGGCATAATCAATGCACCTAGATAAACATAATATAAGAGAAACACTTCATAAGTACAAGCAATGCTTGGATAAGACCCCATAAATTTCACCCATACTAAGCAACCCATTTTAGGCCCTCACTCATATTCACCATCTTTTGATCTCATCCTTAGCTTATTTCTCATAGACAAGGGAACATTAACCTTTAGTCAAACATATCAAGAAAGGAAACTATAGCAAGAATCCAAGCTAAGCATAAATCATGCAATGAATCTCATATAGAAACATTCTTACAATACTTCCTTGAAGTAATCTTGTTTCATCATACACATTCTATTTTGGTTAGGGACTTTTCCCTCTTTAGTCATTCTTACTATTCATTGTAGAGTATCCCTCTACTTGTCCATGACACATCATTTCTCATGAATGGTTACGATTCACCAATTCAAGGCTATCAAGGAAAAGCACCTTACTATGCTAGACCAAGCTATCATGGAAAGAACACTCTCACGCAAATCCAAGATAATCAAGTAAGGGTATTATTGCTCAATCCAAGCTATCATTAAGTGGTGTGGCCTCACCAAGTCAAGATATCATGCAAGCATTTTATTATGCTAGTTCAAGCTACATTGGAAGGGTAAGATTTCTCAATTCAAGGTTGTCCATTAGTTCTACTATCTCAAGCTACAATACATGGTCTTGTCTTACCAAGTCAAGCTATTCATGATGGGATACGGAGATTGCTACTAGTTACCCGGACTCAACTGATGTAGAAGGTTTCCATCTCATTAGACATACATGGGAAGCTCGGACTCAACTGATGTACAAGATTTCCATATCATTTCAGCATCCCCTCTGTGCTAAGCATTTGATTCGATTAGGTGAGAAAGCCTTTCAACCTTAGAATCTTTATTATGTGAGAAAACCTTTCACATCATGTTTATTATGTGTTCATGAGAATGTCCTTTCAGCAACACAACATCAATATCATATTCATTAACACTTTACTCTCAAAGTGTTCTTAAAGCATTTACATAAATTCTATAAGACGTGCATACATTCGTAATATAGATCATGTGGGTAAGCCTTCCATAAAAATACCATATACATTTCAACATTCATCATATAGCTTCCCTCTCAAAGCCTTACTAGTCTTAACTCATCATGTTAGATTTACTATCGAACCCTACTAGTCATAATTCAACATATAATCTTCATTCTAAAAGCCCTATTAATAATCATTAATCATTCATACCTTAGTCTCAAGGCAATCCTAATCTCAAGCCTTACAACTCATAGTTCATCATACATACTTGATCTTAGTCAATTCATGTCTACAAGCTTTACTCATAATCAATTCATGTTTATGTGCTTCCATCTCAAGAAATCTATAATGTAATTCATCAATCCTAGAAGATCACATCTAAGCCCTCAATTTCCTCTTTCATGGCATAAAATCCAACTATATCCCATTCACTCTAGATTCATAGGTTAATCATGAAAACATGTATAATCATACTAAAAACATTTAATTCCATCATAAACAACCATAAACAATCATAATCCATTTTATTGGATCATAACCCATAACAGTAGAAGAAACCCTAGTTTGACTTGGGGAGTTCTTCTTCAAAATTGGGGAAAACATGGGGGCTTCATGGATAAAAGGAATCCATGAATGAAATAGCCATCATACCTTGATTACAAAGCCCATAAATCTTGGAATATTGGATACTTGGCTTGACCTAGCTTGACCCTTTTCTTCTTCTTCTTCACTTTCTAAAGAGAGAATTGGGTTTCTTTTGGGGGTTTAGAATTAATGACTTAGAATGACATGATTTAGGGTCTAAAGTCTTTATACAGGTGGTCTATATTAGGGCAAAGCGACACCACCTAATCCTAATTAAAATCATAAAGCCCTAAAGTACCCCTAAACTTAACCACCAAAAACTACCTCACTACCCCATCCATGAGACCCCAACCACGGGGCGTAGGTTGACATATGGCCCATACTATTTGGGTGTGGTTTGGGGTATGAAACTCTGGAAGTTGGCCCTTGATCTACAGATCCCACCTACGGGGCGTGGAACCATCCACGGGCTTGGGTCCTGCCGTAAGTCACTGCCTTGGGCAGTTTTCTTGGGGCTCATCCACGAGGCTTCCCAAAGAGTGTGGGTCCAACCACGGGGCGTGGATGGTCCTCATGGGTGATACCTTGATGTTATAACATGCTAAACCCTCTATTTAAGTTCGGGGTGTTACAACTCTTTATGAGGCTCTTTATGGGAGAAGATGTAGATATCCTCTTGGTTGGCTCGAGGTTGGTGAAGCTGATTTGATAGGACCATATTTGGTTCATCAAGCCATGAAGAAGGTGAAGATTATTCAGGAAAGGTTAAAAATAGTGCAAAGTCGTCAGAAATCCTATACAGATGTTAAGAGAAGAGACTTAGAGTTTGATGTGGATGACTGGGTTTACTTGAAGGTTTCACCCATGAAGGGTGTTATGAGATTTGGCAAGAAGGGGAAACTCAGTCCCTGGTATATTGGCCCTTACCAGATATCCAAGGAAGTTGGCATTCTAGCTTATGAATTGGAGCTACCGTTAGAGTTAGCAGCAGTCCATTCGGTGTTTCACATTTCTATGTTGAAGAAGTGTATGGGTGATCCTTCACTCATTATGCCTACTGAGCATATTGGTATTAACGACAACATATCTTATGAGGACGTACTTGTTCAGATTCTTGATCGTCAGGTTTGCAAGCTAAGAACCAGGTAGGTTGCATCATTCAAGTTCTTATGGAGAAATCAGTTTGTTGAGGAAGCTACTTGGGAGACTGAGGAGGGTATGAAGAAGAGATACCCATATATCTTCCCTTCTGGAGAATTTCCAAACCAAGGTACTAATCCTTAGTAAAGTACATTTTTTGTTAATATGCTGAGTTATGTAAATTGCAGGTTGTGTACTTGAGTTGGGCTTCTTAGATGCTTCCCCTTACCCTTTAGGTTTAGTGTGATCTCATTCAAGTAAAAATGTTCCCAATGGGGAGATATTGTAACATCTCGTACAACTAGAGATTTGTACAAGTAAATCTTCAATTTTGAGTTTTGGGTCAAATTCAAACGATCATAACTGTCAGCACACAAAGAGTAATGTGGCCCATGAGGTATCAAATCAAAGGTCTTTGAGTCTTCTTTCCAACACTATCGATTTTTCTAAATTCCAAGCTAGGATGAAAGAGTTATGCCCGTTTCAGTACAGCCTATCTAGTTATGGCATTTCATCCATTTTAAGATGGGGTATTTTGGTCTTTTACTTACCCCACTAGGCCTAAACGTTTTTCTCACCCAAATAGAGGTCTAACCTAATTTATATTAGTTTACATTCATTCCTAAATGCTTAGGTTTTTTAGAGAGACATTTCAAGAGGATAAAAGAGAAGGTTTCAGGAGTTCATCAAGAAATTTGGGGAGATTACCAAGAACTTAGGTCTTTCGAGGTATGTTAGATTTCATAGTGTTGGGTTTGTTCTACCTCCCGCAAATCATGTAAATCTTTAACCATGAATTCGTTCTTGGAGTTGATTGATTGAGTTCTTGCATTTTTGCTATCAATTGAGGTCTTTCAGTTCTTGAAGTGAGGGTTTTGCGAATGAGTTGACTCTATTGATAGATTTTTGTGCAAGTTTCACTGAATATGTATTGTGTTTATGAAATTTCATGAATTTCGACAATGGAATTTCATTCTGTATGAATTGAATCAAGTTGGGAGAGGAAGAAAAGAACGCCAAATAACAAAGCCCAAGGCCGCATCACGGAGACATTTTAAATTTTCCACCTTCAGATGATCACCCCCTCTCCGTGTCGCGGAGAGGATACGGAGTCTTCTGTCTCAAGAATCTTTCCTCAAATAAATTAAATTCCATCTCCGCGTCGCGCTAGTGCCTTTTTATATCGTATCTTTGCTCTCTTCTTATTACTAACTATCTAAGCCTTCATTAATCATTGAGAGATCCTATAACTCAATCATAGCTCTAAAATTCACATTCCAATTTAAGGTAAAGTTAAGAGAAAATTTCAAGAAGCCCCTCTTGAGGAATTTTGAGAAGTTTTTTGCAGTTATCTATAACTTTATTTAAGACTTGAGTAAATGAGTATGAGAATGAGGAGAGTTGAGTTCCATATATCAAAATGAGTATAACGGAATAGTATTCTCAAGTATGTAAAATGTTTACATTTAAAACAAGAGAAAACATTGATTTCCAAATGAGTTTATGAGGAGTTTTGAGCATCACCTCTCTTAAGAAAATCTTTTGAGTAATTACCTCAAATTGAGAGAGAGTTATGTTTTCAAACATTTGAACATGAGTTATATATTATTGGGAGTAGTACTGAGCACTGATATAGGGATGAGTTCAGACAACTCAAAATCTTCATAAACCATGTATACCAACATGGGTGAAGGATCATACTTTTTAGATGATTCCTTATTGATTTTAAGCATAGCATAGTCGATAAACTTAGTTGAGGTGTTCTATACCTTATAAAGGTATAAGAAAGTTCTAGCAGTGTGGGTGAGACGTTGTATCATCATGTAGCTCATAGTGATAGTTGTCGGTTAGGGAATCTCCAAAATAAGAATAAAGAGTATATTACTGTATTTTTCTAGATCATTGAGTTTGATCTACTGTTTTAAAAATTTATATATTGCATCTCTTATTGTTGCTTTTCCATTTGAGTTGAGATGAGGTGAGTATGTCTTCCCTAGAGTGTCTGTTTAGTTTCTTATGATTCAGCTTTCCCCTTATATGCTGGTACATTCAATGTACTAACTTCATTCGACCTGAATCTTTTCATGATACAGATGCAGGTGTTCAGGGTGATCAACAGGTGATCCATTGATACCATTTGCATTCCAGTTTACTTTGGTGAGCCTCATTTCTTTTCGTAGGGTTCCAAATTTATTTTTAATTTTGTTAAGATGTCTAGGGTCTTGTCCTGGTATCTACCATAGTATTTAGAGGCTTTATAGACACTAGTAGTTGAGGAGTCGTTTCCCATTCCCTTGTAAATATTTTGAGACTTGAGTTGCCTTCTTATGGCTATTTGTAGATTTCCATACATTTATGAGTTTATCTATTGTTGAGACTTTTGAGTTGATCTTTAAAAATTGAAGTCTTGTTTTGTTGAGTGAGTCTTTTGCTGAGTGTAGTGAATCAGGCCAAGGTTTTCTAGGGGACCAACGATGGTTCTCGAGTGTCAGCCACATCTAGGGTATAGGCTCGGGGTATGACACTGAATTTTGTAAACATGAAGCCGACACTACTCCTACATTTGTCAGGCATTCTTGGATTTTGTGCTTATTTGGATTTTTTTTTACTATTCTTCCTCTTCCTCTTGTAGCAACTTTCTTCTCTTACATACATAGAAGTGATGATTCCTCAAATTGGACCCATTTAGGGCTATATTTTGATAGAATTAGTGTCCTCAAATGCATCTTTTATCTCAATATCTGATGAAAACCCTTAAGTTTTAGGTATTTAGATTTGGAGACAAAGGCATGGACACAATTGAGCAAAAAGGAACAAAGGAGGCTGAAAGAACGAAGAAATGAAGATCTGCGGATCGCCAAATCCGTTCGGAGAGTTGCCAAAAGATCTTATCCTCGCCTTTTGTTCCAGTGTGCTGAGCCCTGAAGGAAAGGATCAAATCGGCGGTGAAAAGAAGCAGTCGGCGTGTCACCGAGCAGTTCCGCAAAGCAGTACTATATCGCCCATGATCTAAAACACGACGATGCTGAAGGCTAACGCAAGACAGCGATGAACTACACCAAAAGGTGAATCGCCGAGTTGATCGATGATTCCGACTTATGTCGCCGAGTGATTTGCTACAACACAAATCTTTGAAAGCTATAAATACTCGTTGAGAGTTGTAGCTTAGTATCAATTTTTAGATATCAGATTTTTAATATAGAATTTTTAACATAGACTTTTGAGTTCTAAGTTTGGAGAGAGTTTTGAAGAACTTGAAGGTTCAAAGGGTTTCAACTCCAAGATTTTTGGACTTGGGTCTTGTGGATTCTTCACTCTTGACTTTTATTGAGACTTAAATCTTCATACCCATTGGAATGCAAACTCATATTGGTATAAATTTCTATCTCTTTTACATGTCTAGCTAAAACCCCAATTCTTGGGGTGTGATTTTGTGAATATGGGTTAAACTAGTTGTTGGGTCTTGCTTGCTGATAGTTTAATCGTAGCTTAAATGTGATTTCATTTAGTAGTTATGGGTGAACTTAATGATGGAGCGACTACATAGACAGGATCCCCTCTTTACCTCCCTCTCTATCTTATTTATATTTACTTTTGGATATTATCTTATATGCATTTGAGGACAAATGATTCTTATTTGTGGTAGGGTGAGGCCCACCTTTTGTGTGTGCTATTGATATTCGTGTTATGTTTATGTATTTGGGTTGTAAGCTATAATTGTGTTAAATACTGCTTTCGTGGAAGGTTTGAGCTTGTGGCTCCGTGTTTTAAATTGCAAAATGATTTTGACCCTTCCGGAAAAAAAATTGTCACCCCTTCTGTGTTGAATGTGGCTGTTCTTTTGCAAAATTTGAGTCTCGGTTCTGATCAATACCGATGACTCGAATAGTGCTCTTAATCGAATGAACATGAATGTACGGCTACAACGAGTCCAAATGAAGTTGCATAGACAATATGTGAACTCTTTGCATCTCGTTGTGACTAGCCAATTATCAAATCGAGTCTATTGTGATGACCGTTGCACACTAGCAAAAGTGTGGAGTCTTGTTTGACTTTAGTGTCGATGCCTTGTGTGATGAGCTTATTGTGAACCATGCATTAATCCACCTAGAATTTGCCCCATTGGTCCTGTCAACTAAGTAAGGCTTTCTCTTGATATGATCTTAGGCAATTTCGAAAAGTGTGAGCCAATTTGACATACACCTCTTTTGTGACCTACCTCGTGAGTGTGTGAACCTCTCTTGAACACCCCTTGAACCTTACCTTTCTTTGGAAGAAACTTGATGAAAACTAGACCTCTCTTAATCCATTACCTATAATTCTCTTGATTTGTGGTTGATTGAATAGCCAACTTAGGCTAAAATCCTAAGTTGGGGTGTGGTGAAAATAAAAGGGAAAGTCAAGAAGTGCAAGGAAAGTTTCCTTTAGCCAATGGTTTTGAAAAAAAATGGAACCCCTCCAAAAAAAAAAAAAGAATGAAAGAGTTGAGGAATAAAGTGTGAAGATACAAAAGAAATGGGGTTCCAAAAATCCATGGAAGTGAATAATAGGATGGCTTATGAGCACTAGCAAAAATGATGAAGGAAGAGGAAAGGAAGTGTTATGAGTACCACATGTTATGAGGATGAAAGTCACTGAGCCTAAATGACCATACCTTTGCATTTAGCCCCATTACAAGCCTTGTAAAGACCTTTTTTATCTTGAGAAAGCCAAAATAAATGTTGATTGGAAAATACGGGCAAACCTATGGGTGAAAGCATGCATTGTGTTCTTCTTTGTGAGAGTGAGCGTTGCATTTAATTCTGGAACTTTAAAAGATTAAACCTTTATATGTGAATATGGAATCATCCTTTCTGTGAGGGCATTCGAATACTTTTGTTGAGCTCGAACTTGCATTTGAAGCAAGTATTGCGAGCTTGAGAATCTTTGGTAATGGTGTGTCAGAACTTGAATTTTTGGGTACACCTTTGATCATTGCATGAGTAAATTAAGTCTTGTTATGTACATTCATGATTGAATCTTGTGTAGCACTGTTTGAGACATCCTTTTTGAACTGCTGAACTTGAGTTTTACTTGAGGACAAGTAAAAGTTTAAGTTGGGGTGTTGATGAGTCCTCAAATTGAACTCATTTAGGTCTATATTTTGATAGAATTAGTGTCCTCAAATTCATATTTTGTCTCAATATCTAATGAAAACCCTTAAGATTCAGGTATTTAGACTTTGAGACAAAGGCATGGACACAATTGAGCAAAAAGAAACAAAGGAGGCAGAAAGAACGAAGAAATAAAGATATGCGGATCGCCGAATCCGTTCGGCGAGTCTCCAAAAGATCTTATCCTCACCTTTTGTTCCAGTGTGCTGAACCCTGAAGGAAAGGATCAAATCGGCGGTGAAAATAAGCAGTCGGCGTGTCGCCGAGTAGTTTCGTGAAGCAGTATTATGTCACCCAATGATCCAAAACACGATGATGCTGAAGGCTAACGCTATACGGTGATAACCTACACCAAAGGGTGAATCGCCGAGTTGATCGGAAATTCCGACTAATGTCGCCGAGTGATCCGCTGCCGCACAAATCTTTGGAAGCTATAAATACTCGTTGAGAGTTGTAGCTTAGTATCATTTTTTAGAAATCAGATTTTTAATATAGAATTTTTAACATAGACTTTTGAGTTCTAAGTTTGGAGAGGGTTTTGAAGAACTTGAAGGTTCAAAGGGTTTCAACTCCAAGATTTTTGGACTTGGGTCTTGTGGATTCTTCACTCTTGACTTGTTTTGAGACTTAAATCTTCATATCCATTTGAATGCAAACTAATATTGGTATAAATTTCTATCTCTTTTAAATGTCTAGCTACAACCTCAATTCTTGGGGTGTGATTTTGTGAATATGGGTTAAATTAGTTGTTTGATCTTTCTTGCTGATAATTTAATCGTAGTTTAAATGTGATTTTGTTTAGTTGTGTCTTGATTACGCAAGAATCTCGTCTCCTTAATTAGTACTTTTTGTGTTTTTGTTATTTTTTCTTACTTGTGACAAACCCCCCATCATTAATTGATGCTTGTGTTACCCCCTAGATTTATCATGTTTATATTCAATAATGTTTATAGCTACGACTAATTAGAATTAAATTTTATTTTTCTATTAATTTTCACCACCACTTGCTTGGGACTCGACCCCAACCCTTGGTTGGATGATTATACTATTGCACGTTCGTAGACACTCGAATTGGAAGTTGTGTCTTGATTACGTAAGCATCAAGAAGCTAATAACTACAAGGGAATTAGATTAGCTAGAGCAGGCGGTGGTGGTATACCTTCCCTTCCTGTTCGTTATCCACTTCCATCAGCTCGTGAGCAAGAGCTAAAACAAAAAGGAAGGTCTATGGTATTTATGCCGAGGCCTCATGAAATAATACCTTAAAATAGAGGTAGTATGTAGATAAGAAGGTTGTGGATGTTATTTATCGGTTCGCATGATTTCCCAAGCCACCAAACATATGACCTGGAAACTTTGAGAACTGCAACTTCAAGTAGGTAGAATTGATGAACAAGACCATGATTCCTGGCTCAACTCTAAGCAGGAGACTTACTAAACAATAAAAGAACTTTAAAAGTAATGGTGCTCATTTTTCTAATTATGAAGCGTGTCTAAGTGATCAAGTTTTAACTCAGTGTCTCAAATACTTGAATCAGAATATTTATAAATAAGCATTCAACTGGCCAAAGAGGCAACTCAAGTCTCAACGTTAACAAAGGAAATGAAAAAGACTCATGAACTACTACTATCTATCTATGAAGCCTCTACTAACTTAGATGGACGTAGAGACAAGACCCACAACATCCTAATAATAAAGCTAAAAAGTAAACTCAATGTGAAACTATCCAGAAATCAAGGAGGCTCACCAACTCTAGCTGGAACACGACTGGATCAATGGAGCGCCGGTTGATGATCCTGATTCCCTGTATTTGCATCATAAAAGATGCAGGACAAATGGTGTCAGTACATGGAATGTAAGAGCATGTAAGGTGAAATCTAACACATGACTTAAGCTTGAAGTTGGAACTGAAGAAACATACTAACCTCATCTCAACTCAACTCAACCTCAACTCAGTTTAATATAAAGCAGTGATAAAGAAAGCTTTTAAAATAGTAGATAACAACTCAATGTATTTTAAAATACAATAATGACTCAGTTTGAATGTAAAAATACAAAATAAATCTATCTGGGAGATTCTCTAACCGACAACCATCACCATAAGCTATGTGATGATACAACGTCTGACCCAAATTGGTACACGCCAATTCCATTTCGCCGGATTGAAAGAGCCATTAATCACTATGATCTCTTTCTTAGAAAAGAAATTGCGTAAATTCTTCCTTTTTCACCCAAGCAGCCAGAATTGTCCTATACCATGCCGGAGTATAAGAAATCCTCAACTAAGTGGATCCACTAAGCTATGCTTAAAAACCAACAAGGAATTATATAACAAGTATGACCTTTTCTACCCACGTTGGCTACATGGTTTATGAGGACTTTGAGTTGTATGAATTCGTCCCCATATCGGTGCTCAATACTACTCCTAAAAATATACTCAGCTCATATGTTTAAAAACATTTCCTCATCCTCAAACTTTGAGATTATTATTTGAAAGATTTCTCTTAGAAGAGATAGTACCTAAAACTCCTCATGACTCATTTGGAAATCAAAGTTTCCTTCTCACTTTAAATGTAAAAGCATTTACTCTTGGGAATACGTAGTTCCCATATATTCATTTTGAAAAATAAAACTCAACTCTACTCATCCTCATACTCAAGTACTCAAGTCTTAAAACAAGTTTTAAAAGATTGTAAAAGATTCGAAAGAACTCTCAAGACTTTACTCTTAACTCTACCTTGAATTTGGAATTATGAATACAAGGTTGATCTCGACCCTTGTGCACTGAGTGGAGCGGGACGCCAGGACCTAAACTACAAAACACTTTTACTAGCGCACTGTTGACACGGCGCGCCAGCCCTCTACCCAGAGAACCTGGCGAATTTTCTTCTTCAATTTTTGGCCCTAATTCACCTAGAATCGAATTGTTTCTTCCCAACTCACTCAAATTGAAATACCCAACATAATTACATGAAAATATACTCAAACTCCGAACATTCACCTCAAGAATTCATCAAACCTCAATAATCAAGATTTGAGAATGAAATTTCAATAAAACGCATCAAGAACTCAAATCATTCAACCTCAAGAATGAAACTGGAATAAAATCACATGATTGGTGTGTGAGTGAATGAACCCAACACTATGAGAACTCACATACCTCTTAGGGATCAAACCTTTGGTGAAAATCCTCAATAAAACTCAAGAACCTTGACGAATGCCTTGAACCTTCCGTCTTTTCTCGTCTTTTCTCTTCTTGATCTCTCTTCTAAAACCCTAAGTGTAATTAAGATTTGTGAAAAACTGAACCAAATCAGTTTAGACCCCTAAAACCTTACTAAAAACGTTTCAAGCTGAAGGGGAAGGAGAAGACCAAAATACCCCTCATAAATTCGGGTAACTTTCCTTAACAGGATAGGATGATTTCAAACGATCATATCTCTCTTATTCAAACTCGATACTTAGAAAACTCGGTGGCGTTGGAAAGAGGATTCAAAGACCTTTCATTTTATGTTTTATGGTCCACCTAACTCATCATGTACGGAAAGTTATGGTTATTTGAAGTCGACCCAAAACTCACAACTTAAGCATAACTTGCAGAATTTTCAATTTGGCTCTTTCCAAATTAGTTCTTTCTAAATCTAGCTCTTTCTAAGGAAGTATGTTACAATGTCTCCCCCTTGGAAAAATTTGTCCTCGAATGAGATCATTCTAAGTAGAACTAAAAGTGGAAACATCTAACACCCAACTCAAATACCTAACATGCAATTCAACACAACATTGCATTTCAATTTAAAGAGTGTCATTACCTTGGTCTGGAATTTCTCTGAAAAGGAAGAGATGTGGGTATCTCTTATTCATATTCTCCTCAGCCTCCCAAGTAGCCTCGTCTACAAATTGGTTCTTCCATAATACCTTGACTGACGCAACCTCCTTGGTTCTCAACTTGCGAACCTGGCGATCAAGAATCTCAACGGAAATCTCCTCATAAGATAGGTTGTCCCTAACACCAATATTTTCAGTAGGTATTATCAGTGAAGGATCGCACATACACTTCTTCAACATTTGAAATGTGGAACACCGTATGGACTACTGCTAACTCTGGCGGTAGCTCCAACTAATAGGCTACATTGTCGATCCTCTTGGATATCCTGTAAGGGCCAATATACCGGGGACTAAGCTTCCCCTTCTTACCAAATCTCATAACACCCTTCATGGGTGAAACCTTCAAATAACTCCAATCATTGACCTCAAACTCTAAGTCTCTTCTCCTAACATTAGTATAGGATTTCTGACGACTCTGCCCTATTTTCAACCTTTCTTGAAGGATCTTCTCTTTCTCCATAGCTTGATGAACCACATATTGACCTATCAACCCAGCTTCACCAACCTCAAACCATCCAATAGGATATTTTCATCGTCTCCCATAAAGAGCTTCATAAGGAGCCATATGGATGCTAAAGTGATAGTTCTTGTTGTAAGTGAACTCAATGAGAGTTAAGTGATCATCCCAATTACCCTTGAAATCGATCACACACGGACTTAACATATCCACTAAAGTCTATATTGTGCACTCTACTTGACTATCAATCTGAGGATGGAAAGCAGTGCTCAAATTCACCTTCGATCCCAAACCTTTCTGGAAAGACTTCCAAAATTGTGTAGTGAATGTTGCACCTCTATCTGAAATGATAGACACTGGAACTCTATGAAGTCGGACTATCTCTTGAATATATAACATGGCATACTCTTCTGCTGAATGGGTAGTCTTTACCAGCAAAAAGTGGGTTGATTTATTCATCCAATCTACAATCACCCAAATAGAATCATTTTGCCTGCGAGACCGCAGCAAACCAGTGATGACATCCATATTGATCATCTCCTACTTC
Source organism: Solanum chiquidenum (assembly GCA_029582725.1). Taxonomy (NCBI): domain Eukaryota; kingdom Viridiplantae; phylum Streptophyta; class Magnoliopsida; order Solanales; family Solanaceae; genus Solanum; species Solanum chiquidenum. The sequence continues at coordinate 17,915 of JAJOOS010019502.1, forward strand.
CATTCCGAAATCTCTATATTCTGAGTCATACCACCGAGCCTTTGGTTCTCTAGCTTAACTATAATTCAGGAACCTAGCAACTAACTCTGCAATACACTTCTTCATACTACTCCACTAATAGACTTCTCTCAAGTCGTGATACATCTTTGTGGAACAAGGATGGATCAAATATCTGGAGCTATCATTTTTCTCCATGATCCTCTCATGGAGTTCATCCACCTTTGATACACAAAATCTACCTTGATACCTCAATACACCATCTACCCCTTGTTCAAAAGCCATCACTTTCTGCTTATGAACATTTGCCTTCAAATCAAGAAAACAGGGTATTGGTCTTGTTTCTCTTTCACTTCTGACACTAATGATGACTTTGCCCCATTCATCACCACTACTCCACCTTCATTGGAATTAAACAAAAAGACTCCCAAGCGTGCAAGTATGTGCACATCTTTGGCTAACTTTTTCTTCCCTTCCTCAACATGGGTAGTACTACCCATAGACAACCTACTCAAAGCATCAGCAACAACGTTAGCCTTACTTAGGTGATATAGAATAGTCATGTCATAATCCTTGAGTAACTCCAACTACCTCCTTTGTCTGAGATTAAGCTCTTTCTGACTGAATACATACTAAAGAATCTTGTGATCGGTGAACACATCTACATGAACACCATAAACATAGTGACATCATATCTTCAAAGCGGACATTATAGCAGCTAACTCTAGATCATGGGTGGGAAATGTTTCTCATGAATCTTAAGTTGTATGGAGGCATAAGTTATAACTTTTCCATTTTGCATTAATACACAACCCAATCCAACTCTGGACGCATCACAATACACCACAATGCTTTGTGTACCCTCCGGTAAGATCAACACTGGGGAAGTAGTCAACTTAGTTTTCAATTCCTCAAAGCTCTTCTCACAAGCTTCAGACCATTGGAACTTTGTTGTTTTCTGAGTCAACTTAAGTAAATGGGGATAAAATAGATGAAAACCCCTCAAAAAAACTCTTACAACAACCAACCAATCCCAAGAAACTCCTAATATCAGTCAGAGATGTGGGTCTAGGCCAGTTCTGCGCTGCCTCAATTTTCTGTGTGTCAACTCGAATTCCATCACCAGAAACAATAAGGCCTAATAATGCCACAGACTCAAGCCAAAACCCACACTTAGAGAATTTAGCATACAACTCTCTATCCTTGAGGGTTTTGAGAACTACCCTGAGATGACTGGCATGATCTTCCTCATTCCTCGAATAAATTTGAATGTCATCAATGAATATGATAACAAACATATAAATATAAGGTTTAAACACTATGTTCATAAGATCTATGAACACTGCAAGAGCATTAGTCAAACCAAATGACATGACAAGAAACTCATAATGACCATAACGGGTCCTAAATGTTGTCTTAGGGATGTCACTTTCTCTTACTCTGAACTGAGGATAGCTAGATCTGAGGTCTATCTTAGAAAAACAAGTGGCACCCTAAAGTTGATCAAAAAGATCATAAATCCTTAGAAGGGGATACTTATTCTTCATGGTAACCTTGTTCGATTGGTGGTAATTAATACACATCCTAAGTGAACCATCTTTCTTCCTCACAAATAAGACCGGCGCGCCCCAAGGTGAGTCATTGTGGCGAATTAAACCTTTATCAAGAAGGTCCTTTAATTGCTCTTTTAACTCTTTCTACTTAGTTGGATCCATTATGTATGGCGGAATAGAAATAGGTCGAGTATCAGAAAGGATATCTATATTAGAGTCTATCTCTCTCGTGAGGGACTCCACCAAAGAAACTTCCTAGAGTTAGAGATTGCAAGAGTATGAATCATGTTATATATATATATATATATATATATATATATATATATATAAAAAAAAACACACACAAGATAACTTATTTGCTCTTCATGCGGTAATCCATGAACTCATTAAGATTTTGAATGATCATCTTTAAATATCCAAATATTAGAAATTTATTATTACCGCGTACATTAAGAACTTGAAAGATTATAAAAATTTTAATCATTAATGAATTTTATCTTCTACATATTTTCAATTATAATATTTGTTCTTTGATATAATTGGCTTCTTAATATTGAATAATTTTCATAGAGAATTCAATTATCATTTTCTCTATTTTTTGTACATGTGCATGTAAATGTAATGCCCGGTTGGTTATTTTTGGTATTTTCATCAAAATTACCATTTTACCCCTCCTAATATTGACCCCGAGTTGTTTCATAATTGAGCTTTGAAATTTTTTTCCAAACATTCAGTAAAAATTTGAGAATTTGGTAAATATTGAGTTTGAAAGACGTAAGTTGCTTAAAAGTGGTTTACAAAGTCTTTTGGAGTATCAAGTGTTAGAATGAGATTCTGTCGATTCCATTAACTCCAAAATGTAGAAATTGGTCTTTGAGAATTTTTGGTTTAAGATTCAGGGTCATTTTGAGGATTTGAGGTCCTGAGTTGTGAAATTATGGAAATTTAGTCTTTGGATAGACTTTGGTCAACATTCGAGGTTTAGATGCTCGGATTAGAATTCTGAGAGTTCTATTGGTTTCGGAGGATGATTTTAGGCTAGGTGAGGTCTTAGTTGATTTTTGTGAGGTCTCGAGCTTGTTTTAGCCTTCATAGGTGTTGAGTTAGTTTCTTTTGATTTTCATGGATGTCAGGTCAAGGAAACCTTGGATGAGTGTTTTGATAGTTCCATTGAGTCTAGAACACCAAGTTTTGTTGATTTGCATATCTAGTGTGTATGTACAGATTCCTAACGAATCTCGAGGGTCCTTTTGATGCTTGGGTCTTGGCTGGTTTTCTGATTCTGGTGCATGACCACTTTGGTTATCTCGATCGTGATGGTCAATCTTAATGAGTTGACTATTTTGTTCATCAGGATCACATGACTCTAGGTTGCAATCGTGATGATCATCTGATACCTGGGCAAAATGTTTCTCTTAAAATCATGGTTTCAACCCCAATTCATCATTTTTTAGTTTTAGAAGCTTAGGGATGGCGATTTGGACCTGATTTTTGAGGAAAAGCTTTTGTATAACGATTCTTAACTCTTAATGTTAAATTAAAATTATTATATTGGAGTTTATGTTTTCAAATCAAGATTTTTAATTGATAAATTAAGGGTTTGGCATGAACTTGAGTTTTTGAAGTAAATTGGGATTGTGAACTGATTTCAAAACCTTTTTCAAAATTGTTTTCACTAATCGGTTCGTAATTAATCCTTGAATATCACTTCCAAGTATAAAATTTTGGATTCAAACCTTATTTTGAAAGTTGGGTTTTATGTTGATTTACCCATTTTTTCAAAAAATAGATATGGGTGTTGTTGTTTCTAGAAATGTATTGTGAATACTTGGTCGTTATTGATTGTGTGGCTTCTGAAGTGATTTATAAGGGAAAACTCAAGCTTTGCATAGACAAATTGACTGTTTTAAAAGGAAAATGATCTCTTAAACTTTGTAATCTAGTAGAATTATTTACTACTCTAAATTGTATGTGAGTTGGGGTATAATTGGGATTGAGGTGAGGGTTATTGTTCCACTTGATCATTGTTAATTAATAAATAAAAGGGGGAAATAAAAAGGCCTCTTGACGAAAATGTGAAATCGTGAAATGCCTTATTGTGTTCCCTATTTGATTGATTGATGATATACTTGATATCATGAAACTGGACTTGAAATATATATATTGTTTGTCTCCTATGTGTGGTGTGATATTTCTTGTGTGCATTGATTTGGAACACCATAATGAGACATGTGATATATTGTGACGTTGAGGTCATTTCTGGCTAGTGATTGATATGAGCCGAGGTCATTTCTAGTTAGTGATTGATATGTGATGAGGTCATTTTGGACTTGTGAGTGCTATGATGTCGAGGTCATTTTAGGCAAGTATTACGATGACGAGGTCATTTTTGGCAAGTGTTATGATGTCGAGGTCATTTTTTCCTAGTGAATGATATAAGTCAAGGTCACTTCTGGCTAGTGTTGTGATTGATACAATTTGATGCGTATGACCAATATACTCGTGAAATATGAGTGATCTTGATACTTGAGATTGACTTACTTAATTTATGTTGGTGTTCGAATTGTGATTGTTGGACTGTTATTATTGAGCCTTGTGAGCTGTTTATTGTAGAATTATTAGGTTCGGTGGATTTCTATGTAGATTGTAGTTTGAGGAGGTTTGATTGGAACAGAAATGGATATTCGATTTCTAGCTAGGTTGCCTTGCACTTTGGGTTGTTTGTTGGGTACCGTGTTGGTGGTACTCACTCCTCGAGAGGCTACAAAGACTGTTAGGAAACTTTCATTCATTAATCGTATTCTTATTGTGCGTGGTTACCTTCGTTAGTGATGAGTTTCACGTATTGTTTCGGCAGATGCTGAGGACCAGAGCTTCTATTTCAAGTGGTAGGAGAAGGCAGTCCCCAAGGTAGTTGCTCAGATCCCTGCTAGGGGTAGAGGTAGCGCCCCAGCTAAAGGTCGTGCTCATTAAGTAGCACCGACTAGAGGTCGTACCCGTGGAGTGGCACCACATAGAGGCCGATGTAGAGAGACTTCTTCTGAGCCATAAGTTGAGGTTGTTGAGGACCAGATTCCTTCAGGGTTTTGAGCTTCCTTGTTTCAAGATACTTTGTTGATGATGGTCTTCTCTTAGGGTGGTCGACATGTACATCACATGGTTCTCAGACTCGATTAGGAAAGCATACTCCAGGTAATAGCAGACTTTGGGTATAAAGGATTAGTGGGTTAACCACTACTGGTTCCGCCACCGGTTATGGGTGTTTAGATTTCCCCTGATGTTATTTTGATGACACCTGAGTAGCAGTCTTATGATATATTTCATAACATGAAACCACCCACGTTTTAGGGTGGTAAGAATGAGGATGCTCATGAATTTTTGACTTTGTGCCATTGATTCTTAATGCAGTGGGTTTAGTTGATGCTCGTGGTGTTTTTTTTGTTGCACTTCAGCTGCGTGGGCATGCCAGAAAGTGGTGGATGACTTTTTGAAGATATAGACCACTTGGATCTTTTTCGATTGAATGGGATGTGTTCAATAGTGCCTCGCAAGATTGCTTCATTCTTTGAGAGTGAAGGAAGAGAGTCGACTAAGGTTTGAGCACTTGAGATAGGGAAGTATGTTTGTGACTGAGTATGAGGCTAGATTTTTTGAGCTTTCTATGCATGGTATGACTATTGTTCTCATTGAGCTAGAGAGATTTCGCAGGATTTTGAGAGAGTTGACTCTCTCTATCATGTCGTATGTGTTTCGACCAGCCAGAGAGGGGGCTTCCTTCAATTCTATTGTGAGAACCGCCAAGGAGGCAGAGTTGATGCTTTTAGAAAAGTTTTGAGAGCCCAAGATGGCTCGTTCTTCTGGTTAGTTTTCTGGTGTCTCATCAAGAGGTAAAGGTACTCATAGGGGTAGTAGTTCATTTCAGCATCGTGGGCTGGTTCATGCATATATGCCAGCAACTAAGAGTTGCCATTCTTCCAAAGGATCTTATGGTTCTAGCCTAGGTAGCCATGGTAGCTCGTCTGGTTCGCAATAAGAGTTATATGTATCAAGGTATTACTTTAGGTGTGGGGATCAAGGTCACATGATTCATTAGTGTCCTCTACTCACTTACTCAGGCCCCATCGTACTTATTTAGTTGTTCTAGGTACATATTATGTGCCACCGACCAGGGGTTGGGGCATTGGTCAGTCCAGTAGAGGTAACAAAACTTCTAGTAGGGGTGCTATAGCTCCATAGGGTGGAGGCAGGAGTTCTACTCAGACTATGGGTGGCCAAGATGGCCGGTGTTATTCTTTACTGTAGAGTCTTGAGGCCGAGAATTTTGATGTTGTGATCACATGTATCATCCCGATGTGCCATTGACATGTGTCTGCATTGTTTGATCCAGGGTCTACTTTCTCTTCTGTGTCTAACTATTTTGCTGTTGAGTTTGATATGATGTTTGAATGCATGTTTGTGCCTATTCATATTTTTACAAAAGTGGGTGATTCCTTAGTGGTTGATCAAGTGTATCGATATTGTTTTGTTTCTTTGGTTGGGTATGATACTTTGGCACACTTCATCATTTTGGGGATTGTAGACTTTGATTTTATTTTTAGAATGGATTGGCTCTCCCCGCATCATGTGTTCTGGATAATTTTGCTAACATTGTGACCTTAGAGATCCAAGGTGTCCCGATAGTTGAGTGTACGAGCGCTAGTGCTATTTATCCTAGTAAGGTTATCTCCTTCATTCGAGCTCAGAGACTGGATGATAGAGGGTGTTTGTCCTATTTTTCTTTTATTTGGGATACTAGTTTTGAGACACCTCTCATGGATTATGTTCATGTGGTTATAGATTTTTTCAGATGTATTCCCTACTGATCTTCCAAGTGTTTCTCTGGACAGGGCTATTAATTTTGCTATTTACTTAGAACCGGGCACCAAGCCCATCTCTATTCTTTTGTATCGTATGGATCCAATTGAGTTAAAAGAATTGAAAGACCAGTTGCACATTTTTTTGAGTAAGGGATTTATTCACCCGAGTGTGTCTCAATGGGGTACTCATGTGTTGTTTATGAGGAAGAAGGATGGCTCCATCAGAATGTGTATTGAGTATCAACAGTTGAACAAAGTGACAGTGAAGAAAAAGTATCCTCTTCCTCGTATTAATGACTTGTTTGATCAACTTGAAGGTGCATCTCTTTTTTCTAATATTGATTTGAGATTCATGTATCATCAGTTGAAGATTACGGCATCAGATATCCCTAAGATGGCTTTATAGACTCGTTATGGTCACTATGAGTTACTTGTGATGTCTTTCGGTTTGACTAATGCCCAGCAACATTCATGATGTTAATGAACGAGGCGTTCTGGCCTTATTTGGACTCTTTTGTTATAATATTCATTGATGACATCTTTGTGTACTCCAAATAAGGATCATCATCGGCATATGAGAATTATGTTGCAAAGATTGAGGGAACAGAAGTTATATGCCAAGTTCTCGAAGTGTTAATTTTGACAATTTTGGGACACGTTGTGTCCAAGGAGGATATTAGGGTTAATCCAGCCAAGATTGAGGTAGTTGGAGGTTGGACTAGGCCTACATCAGTCACTGAGATGTAGAGTTTTTTGGGACTTGCAGGCTACTATAGACGATTCGTTCAGAGCTTCTCCACTATTGCATCTCCTTTGACTAGACTAACTCGATAGAGTGTGAGCTTCCAGTAGTTTGATAAGTGTGATGAGAGTTTCCGAAAGCTCAAGAGCTTATCGACTTCAGCTTCTATTTTGAATTTACCCGAGAAGGGTGTAAACTTCACTGTGTATTGTGATGCTTCTAGAGTTTGATTGGGTGGTGTTTTGATGTAAAATGGGAAAGTGATTACTTATTCTTCTAGAAATTGAAGATCTATAAGAAGAACTACCCTACTCATGATCTAGAGTTGGAAGTTGTGATGTTTGTGCTTAATCTTTGGCAGCATTATTTGTATGGCATTCATTGTAAGGACTTTACTGAACATTAAAGCCTTCAGTACATCTTTAGTCAGAGGGATCTGAACTTGAGGCAGCGTAGATGGTTTGAGCTATTGAAGGACTATGACATCACCATCTTTTATCATCAAGGGAAGACCAATGTGGTTGTCGATGCTTTGAGTAGGAATACTTCTAGCATGGGAAGTCATGAATCTATCAGTACTGAGGAGAGACCATTGTCTAGGGATGATCATAGGTTAGCCAATAGTCTTGTATGATTGCAGATTTCTAAGGAGACATGTGGTTTGATTGCTTTTGTTGAGGCCCGTTCTTCCAAAGCTGAGCAGATTCATGAGCACCAGTTTGATGATGAGAAATTGTGTCTCATTTGAGACAAAGTGTTGAGAGGGGAAGCAAATGAGGTTGTCCTTGATTTTTATGGTGTCTTGAGGATTGGAGGTCGGATTAGTGTGCCCAAGATGGGTGAGTTTATTATATTGATTATTAAGGAGGCTCATTGTTCTAGGTATACTATTCATTCGGGAGCGGAAAATATGTATCATGACCTAAGCTACCATTATTGGTGGTGTGGCATGAAGAGGGATGTAGAATATTTTGTTTCTAGATGTTTGACTTTTCAATAGGTCAAGTGTGAGCACTAGAGGCCCGGAGGTGTCTCTTAGAGGATGCCTATTCCTACATAGAAGTGGGAATGGATCACCAGGGACTTTGTCGTGCATTTTCCTACCACAGTGGGTGGTTATGAGTCCATTTGGATAGTTGTTAATAGGTTTACCAAGTCTTCCCAGTTCATCCCGGTTTAGGTGAAGATTATAGCGGAGAAGTTAGCTAAGATTTATATCAGTCAGATTGTGCTCTACATGAGTCCCAGTCTCCATTGTCTCTAATATAGGTTCCTCGTTCACTTCCAATTTTTGGAGGGCTTTACAGCATGGTTTGGGTACTCATTTAGATACGAGTAAAAGTTTTCATCCATAGACAAATGGTCTATCCAAGAGGACATTTAGGAGTTGGAGGACATGCTTCGAGCTTGCGTGATTGCTTTTGATGCTAGATGGGATCACCATTTTCCTTTAGTAGAGTTTTCCTACAACAAGAGTTACCATTCTATTATTTAGATAGCCTTATTTGAGGTGTTGTATTGCACACATTGAAGATCTCTGATCAGTTGGCTTGATTCAGCTGAGATGGACTCTTTAGAGACAAACTTGCTGAAAGATGCTATGGAGCAGGTCCATGTGATTTAGGATAGACTATTGATAGCCTAGTGTCAACAAAAGAGTTATGCAGAGCAGAGAGTCTGATCCCTTGTGTTCATAGAGGGTGAACATGTTTTTCTTTGAGTGCCACCCATGAAGGTTGTGATGAGGTTCAGAATTAAGGGAAAGCTTAGCCCTAGATATATTGGACCTTTTGATATTTTGAGCCGAGTGGGAGAGGTGGCCTATAAGCTTGCCTTGCCACCAAGTTTGTCAGTTGTTCATCCTCTGTTTCATGTCTCCATGGTTCAAAACTACATGTTGGATGAGTCCCATGTACTCTCTCTCGATTCAGTTGAGTTGGGTCCAGATTTATTCTTTGAGGATGAGCTTATAGTCATCTTAAGGAGATTAATTCAGTGATGGTGCAATGGAAATATCAGTTAGTGAGGCAACTTAGGAGACAGAGTCAGATTTGCGTGCTAGATATCATCATGTCTTTGAGGCTTCTAGTAATTTATTTTTCTTTATGTGTGAGAACGAATATGGTTTTTAGTGGTGGATAATGTAATGACCCTGTAACGACTCGGAAAATGATAGAGTGAAACTAGAGCCTCATATGTGAGTTTGGAGTCGAGAACTAATGAAATGATTATATTTGAATTTGAACCAAAAAGTTCTTAAAAATGTGCTACGGAAACACCTATAATTGTAATTTCCATATATCTCAAAATCCGTGCATGATTTCGGAAATTCGACTTCATATT
>JAJOOS010019503.1:0-21714 GCA_029582725.1 Solanum chiquidenum
CAGGGTCTGACATTGTGATAGATTTGTCTAAAGAGGCACTATCTAATGGTAAGAGAAAATTTCTTAGGATGTATATCTGCTTCAAGGCAATGAAGTTGGGTTTTAAGTCTGGGTTAAGACCACTTATTGGGTTAGATGGTACATTCCTTAAAGGAAAGACTAAGGGACATGTATTGTGTGCTGTTGGTCAAGACAGTAATAACTCTTTCTACCCTCTAGCTTGGGCTGTGGTAGATAAAGAGACTAAGAGGACTTGGACATGGTTTATGCAACATTTGCAACATTCACTTGAACTTCAAAATGGTGAAGGACTGACATTCATATCAGATATGCAGAAGGTAATATTATACTACTAATTTGCAATTTATTTACCTTTGCTTGATACTGTTTCTTTTATTAATTTTAGTTGTTTTAATTTGATACTTAGGGGTTGCTTGAAGCAGTAAGAATAGTCTTACCTGAAGCACATAAGATATATTGTGCAAGGCATATTGAGGCAAATTGGTGCAAAAGATGGGGTAAAGGTGAGCTGAAAAAGTTGCTATGGTGGGCTGCATGGTCATCATTTACAGAGGAGTTTGAGGACCAACTTCAAGAGATGAAGAAAGTTAATGGAGAGGCTGGACAAGATTTAATAGACAAGTATCCTCCCAAAGCATGGTGCAGAGCCTATTTAGATACAGTGTGCAAAAATCAGGCCGTGGACAATAACTTTACTGAATCATTCAATGCCTGGATACTTGAAGCAAGGTACAAGCCAATTATTGGAATGTTGGAAGACATCAGGGTCAAAACAATGGAGAGGTTGGCAGCAAAAGAGGTTGTTGTGAGGAAGTGGAAAGATGATGGATTCAGTCCCAAAAGTGAGTTGTTGTTTATTCAGTATTTGAAGATTTCCAAGGTTTGTAAGGTGAGTGGCAATGGGGATAATTGCTATGAGGTTACTGAAGGTGCAGATAGACATATTGTCAACTTAAGAGAGAAAAAATGCACATGTAGAACATGGGATCTGAATGGAATTCCATGTCCACATGCAATTAAGGCCATGGAGCACAAGAAAATGATATCAAAGAAAGAAATTCATTGGTATTATAGTAAAGAGGCAGCATTGGCAGTTTACAAACACAAGTTACAACTTGTTAGGGGAGAACCATTCTGGAAATGTGATCCTTTGCATGTCATTGAACCACCAGAATTGGTCAAGCTTGTTGGTAGACCTAAGCTTACGAGGGAAATAGAAAATGATGAAGTTGTTAAGAGGCAAGGAGTGTGGAAGCAAACAAAAAAAGAAAAAGTGATGACATGTAGTAATTGTGGAGAACAAAATCATAATGCAAGAGGATGTGAAAAAGTAATTTTCATTTAATCTTTAATTTTATCAAATAATTATTCTATTTTACTATTTAATTTTACATGTTCTATTATGATTAATAAGGCAAAGCAGGGGAAACAACCTACTAAGAAGCAGGGGAAGCAACCTGCTAAGCAAGGAAAAGAATCTGGCAGGGGAAAAAGAGGCAGCTTAGGAGAGGTTTAGTTGATGAAGATGAAGCTTCTGAGGAAGACATCAACTGCACAGCCCCACAACCAACACAAGAAAATCAGTTTGAATATGCTTCTTCTAGCAACTATTTTCCAGTAGCTGAGGATGATGATGAAGACCCTAGGCTAAGGCCAAAAACAATCTCAGAAGAAGCTTTTCTAACAAGATTGAGAAAGAAACAGAACCCACAAGAACGAATTGGAAGTAGAGTAATAAGCTTCAGAGGTGACAAATTTGGTGTAAGTGAACCTACAAATCTTTCCATAGGACCAACTGGCTTAACTTGGAATGGACAGGGTGCAGTTACTACAGACTAGCTACAAAAGTTGAGGCCAAGAAGGGGATGATGCTATTGTGTTGGTATTGTTTTGTATATATTGGTGCCTTTATTGATGTAGAAGCTAAACTTATTTTTTTGCTATGTTTTGTATAGGCTGGTGCCTTAAATGACGTTAAGGCTAAACTTATTTTTTTGGTATATTTTGTATAGGCTGGTGCCTTAAATGATGTTAAGGCTAAACTTATTCTTTTTGGTATATTTTGTATAGGCTGGTGCCTTTATTGATGTCAAGGCTAAACTCTGTTTTACTTCTACTGTTTGTATAGGCTGAGTATATCAGCTAAAATTAACTGTCGTTTTGCTTATATATGACCAAGTGAATGTTATATATAGTGTCTTGTATCTGTTGGGTTCTGTTGATGTATAATAGTATTTTGCTGTGGTATACATTTTTTAAGACTTTCTCTGTCAATAGTCGACTGTTGTGGTAAATTTCTTTTCCTTTTGGTTCTATATTGAATTGATAAGTAGATGATGATTTACTCAGAGGTAAATTTATTGACTGCTGTGATAAGATGATGATGATTTAAGAGGGGTATTTGGTCGAATCCAAGAGGCATTCCAAAAATTAATGTGTGTTGTTCGTAGGTTTCCAAAGAAGTCCAATTTGGCAATATTGCCATCCATGTTGAATGGCTTTCCAAGTCCTAGGAACAATTGAAATAACTAACATTCAAACATAAGATTCACTAATACATAGGAACAATTGAAATAACTAACACTTGAAACTACAAATACTTGAAATAACTAACCCTTGAAACTACAAATCAACAACATATATTCCTCATGCTACCAGTTAATCACTTGAAAATTGCAACAACAAATACCACAAACACAGTAAATGACAATATACACAACATCTTCAACTTCGACACTTTAGCTTCCAAGTTTCTTGATATATTCATCTCGAAGTAGTTTAAACTCTCTAAATTCTCCAATATTTTCTTCAAATTGTCTCTTTCAATCTTCACCGCATTCAACGACTCTCTCAAATTTTCCATTTTCAACGTAGCAACTTCCAATTTAGACTTCAATAAATTAACTTCAATAGAAGAGTTTTCTGAAGAACTGTCTTCCCACCTCCAAAATCCACAACTTTCAATCTAATAAAAATAACAAAAGAAGAACTCAAAATCACCAAAATACAAGCACAAATCATATTAATTTACATTTAGTGAAAAATGTACCTTAGGTTTAGAACATCTATAAAATCTTCTTCCGGGGTTCAATGGAGTCCTTGAAGTGAAACAACGAGCCAATTCACCACAAAAACAAGTCATTATCATGGAGTTACTAATTGAATCACAAGAACTTTCAGACATGATTTTAGCTCTGATTTGAGGGAGACGACAGATAGATGAAAAATTGACTACAAAATTATGACCAACACAAGATAGATTCGACGAAGACAAGGTGAAATCGACGAACACAAGGTGGAATCGACGAAGATAAACTAGAATCGCGGCGACGACTAGGGTTTCGGTGTGTGAGATACGCGGGACCTCTGACTAAGGAAAAGGGATAGATTTTGGTGTTTTAATTAGGATTCCTTTTAGAGGAATTGGGTGGGTATTAGGTTATAGGGCGGATAGTTGGGTTATGGGTTTAAAAAAGGGGTCAAACGGGTAGTTCAATAGGGTTAAGACACGTGTAAAAAAATAGGGGTCCGTTAGTGAGAGGGGTATATGTGTACCTATAATTGGACGGCAGGGGTATATGTGGACGCAAAGTATAACGGAGGGCATATACGTACCATTTATTAAAGTTCGGGGGTAAATCCGTCCCTTTTCCCTTTTTTTTTGCCATCAAAATATACGGAATATGTAAAAGATGCGCTCGTTCAAGACTTTCCTTTCCCTATTTCCAAAAATTTCAAAAGGGCACATCAATTTTTTTTAACCAAAAGGGCAAATCGCTCCTGACAGAGCGATTTTCTTCTGACAAAATTGACGCCGTTACTCCTTTAAAAAACATAAAAATCGCTGCAGGTCCAATTTTTTTTCTTTTTTCTTTAAAATCGTTGTTGTGATTTTTTTTTAACAACGCTGCCCCAGCAACGTTTAAAAAATAGAAATAGCTGCTATAGCAGTCATTTTCTTAAAAATTCCCGAGGCGAAGACTGCTTAAAAAAATAATGGGAAATCACTCCACGTGTAGCAATTTTAGTTAATTTTTTTTAATGGCAGCGATTATTTTAAATTTTTTTAACTAAAATCGCTACACGTGGAGCGATTTCCCATTATTTTTTTAAGCAGTCCTCGCCTCGGGAATTTTTAATAAAAATAATTTAAACTTTTTTAAGAAAATGGTTGTTATAGCAGCTATTCCTATTTTTTAAACGATGCTGGATCAGCGTTGTTAAAAAAAATATTCACAGCAGCGATTTTAAAGAATTTTTTTTTTGGACCGACAGCGATTTTTATGTTTTTTAAAAGGAGTAACGGCGTCAATTTTGTCAGAAGAAAATTGCTCCGTCAGGAGCCATTTTGCCTTTTGGTTAAAAAAATTTGATGTGCCCTTTTGGAATTTTTGGAAACAGGGGAAGGAAAGTCTTGAACGAGCGCATCTTTTACATATTCCGTATATTTTGATGGCAAAAAAAAAGAAATATATTAATTTTAGGGTTAAGGACTAAATTGATCACAATTTATGATACATAAAAGACAATTTCCATCAAGTCCATACATTAAGGACCAAATGGAATCAAAGCCATACATTAAGGACCATTTTGATCATTTTCTCGAAAAAGGTCTAAAATATATTTGAACTTTGGCCGAAATTGCTGTTACGATACCAAACTTTGGAAATGACTTTTTACCCCCTGCACTATTTAATAGTGTATTTTAAAGGTATATATGTACCCACGTGGACATCATAAATATTGCATAATTATAAATAGTAATGTGTCCACGTGGACACGTATATAACTTTAAAATACACTATTAAATAGTGTAGAGGGTAAAAGGTCCTCCATAAAGTTTGTTATTGTAACAACAATTTCGGCCAAAGATGGAGTATTTTTCAAACCCTTTTCCCTAAACTTAACTTGTATTCACTTTGCATATACAAAATTTGTATTCATACCAGAATTGTATTCATATTAATTTTTGTTTGTCAATTATTTTTCTTTACTCATCATTTGTATGTTTATTAAGAATGTTGCATTTCTTTTTTAGTTTGTAGTCATTTCAATAAGTATGTCAAATGAATTTGTTTTTATAAGCATAATTGTATCCCATTTCTTTCACATTATATATATTTTTTCAAAATATTGTATCAATCCTCAACAAATTGTATTATTTTCATTATGTGTGCTATTTTGTATTTGTATTCATTCTAATTTTCATGTTGCATCTTGCACACTACATTGATTATTTTAGGTGAAACTTTTGATTGAATACCTGATCGAATATAGCTCGAAGATCAAATTGAAATTGCTTGTTAATTATGTATTTCCACAAGTTTTTTCGGTCGGTTATCTCCTACTAGTCCAATTTTGTATTTAAAATCTATCTTCATTGATATATATCTCCCTTGTTCCAGCAAAAATGCTGATCAATCCACTTGACTTCTACGAAGAAGGAGGATTATCAATGGAGAATTGAAAGTCACTAATGGCGTTTGACAAAGATGAGAGAGAAGAGCCTATTTGGGTCTCCTAATCTCTGTAACGTAAATGTGGATTTTTATCACTATTTACCTAATTTGAAAGATTCTATCCCTTGATTTTCTCTAATTTGTTATATTTTTAGTTATATATTCTGTTAAGTTAAACCAAAGATTTTTTTTTTACATAAATCAGCCCCACAACAAATTAAAATATAACTACTTTTAATAAATATTTAAAAAATAGCTAACAGGTCCTATTAAGTGCTAAATGTTGTTGTTTTGAAAAAATTTCCTAAAATAATTGCCCAAAATCGTCTATGGGTGGATTTGTATTCCAAAAAGATAGAATCGTGCTAACTTTTTTTTTTAAAATTCTTCAAACTCCTTTTTTGATTTAACCACCTTTTCAACTTTTTTTAAAAAAGAAAATCAGTTGTTCATCTAAAATCGAATCTTTCAATATTTTACCTAGCTTCCAATAGTAATCGACTAATTGTGAATGTTTTAGGTTATGTATTTGCAATCGTTTGAGAGAATATTAGCTACGTGCAATTTAATATTTTGTAGGGAAAGGGGTTCAAAACACATTTCAACTATGGACGAATTGTTGTTACACAGACCAACTTTGAAGGAGTCCTATGAAACCCTGGACTATTTTAAAGTGGAATATACGCCCCCTTAAAATGTCTCACCCAGATTTTTATTAAAAAGTGACTGACACACGCTGACACGTGTCTATTTCTTATAAATTTTTATTTTAACTTTTAAAAAAAAGTTCTTTTAAACTTTTATTTTCTTCACCATATATTGTATTTCACGTTTTCTTTATTATTTTTTCCAATTTTGCTACTGCCAAGAAGCTTGGCACTCATGACTCTCCCTCTCATTTCTCTTATTTCTTCTTCATTTCATTTGCCTTTGAGTTTCTTTTCTTTTTAAATTTCATTTTTTTGAGTTAAATTAGAAAATACAATTTTCAGATCGAAAAAGGTAAATTATTGATAGTCGGATAAATTCTCCGGTATAAATTTTAATTTTCAATTGCTATCTCTGTTATCAATCATTGTTGTTGAAGAATTTATAATTTACTCAGTGATAATGATCCATATATAGGTATATTTGATACTTCTCAAATAGTTTTTCTAATTCAACTAATTTGAATTTATTATTTTGATGATCAAATTTATTTTTTCCACTTATTTTCTTATAAAATTTATTATAGATGCCACATTTTGTTTTACAAATATAAAAACTAAATTACAATATAGCCACAAAGAAATTAGTTTTACTTTTTTTTCTTTTTTTCGTTCACACCTCTTTCTTTTTATTTATCATATTTTTGCTCTAAAGAATGAAACAAAAATGAAATAAGAATAAGAAACTCAAATAATAATAATCAAAGAACTAAAAAATAACTTATCTCTGAAAAAAAATAAAATATATGATTTTAAATAAAAATTAAATATCAAAAAAATTAATTTTATTACCTTTATGACGACATGATATATATGAGTTATTTTTGTAAGATTAAAGAAGACATGTGAGCCAATTTTGTAACAATAAAAATATATGTAACAAAGTTGAGGTATATCATACCCTTTTTTTAATTAATGTGGACAACATTAACCTATTGGCGGGAAAAGAGAGCAAAAGTGCCAGTCTTCCAACTCCGAGCAATCTCCCATGGATTCAGACGCCGATTCCGATGGCTCTCACGTATCCTCAACACCACCACGCCACCCTCTTCCACCTCCACAGTTTCCGTCGCGCCGTGCTCTTCTTGCTACTGCCAAATCAAGACCTCAACCCAAAAACACCTCTACCATTTCCTCAAAATTTTCCCGCCCAATGCTAAGACCAAAAATCTCAACCAAAAAACCCAAAAAATCCAAGGACGATACCACCATTCAAACCCAACAAAATCTCTCCGATTTACCCGTCCACATTCACCCAAACGACACCGTTTGTGGTGAACCTCTTCCTTCTGGAAGCTCATGTAATTCGAAATTCGCTTCCTCTTCTAAAACCCAGGAAACCCCAATTCAAAATCCATCATCCCCACCAAAATTCTCCGATTTGCCATTCCAAATACACCGTTCGGCAAACGCCGTTTTGTCCCATGACAACAGTTCCGGTGAAGTTCTTCCTGCAGGTGGCTTGTGCTTACCGAAATTTGCTTCTTTTTTGAAAACCCGCAAAACTATTCTTAATTTTGAGCCCGTTGAAGCTGGTTCTATTGACCCCCAGTCGGTCCAAGTGAATGAAAAGGAAGCAGTTGATTCGGGTTGTCGGGCGAAAGCTGTGAGGAAACATCCTAATTTAATAGGGAGCAATGTGTCGTCTTCGTCTTCATTGCCGGTAAAGAAGGTTAAATGTGCTAATGAAGGTAACTTTGTAAGGCTGAACATAAATGGTTATGGTAAAAAGTTTGGGTCCAAATTCAAAAGAAGGAATTTTAATTCATCAAGTGGTAAAAAGTTCTACAGGAGATGGAAAAAGAAAGTTGGGGTTGAAGGTAAGGAGGGGGGAAATGGCTTGTGTGATGAAGAAGGTTTGGTTGTGGAAGTTAAGGGAAGAGGGGAAACATTGGGTTTTGATGCAGAGTTGATTGAAGAAGCTGTGATGGGAGTTAGAAATGAGGCGTCGGATGAGAATTTGTTGAGGTTGTTGAAACTCACTTATGGGTATGATTCATTTAGAGATGGGCAGTTGGAGACACTCAAGATGGTGCTTTCAGGGAAATCTACAATGCTGGTTTTGCCAACAGGTGCGGGGAAGTCGCTGTGTTATCAGTTGCCGGCAATGGTTTTTCAGGGAGTTACCGTCGTTATTAGCCCCTTGGTTTCCTTGATGATTGATCAGTTAAAGCAGCTGCCCGCTGCAGTTGAGGGTGGTCTTTTGTGTAGCAGTCAGGTTTTTACAAATATATTTAGTGATTTTGGAGCTGTTAGAGTTAATGACATTTTAGGTAGTTCCTGACTTAATGTTTTCACTGTTGCAGACACCTGAGGAGGTCTCGGAAACATTTAGGTTACTAGAAGAAGGATCCATAAAGGTAAGCTTTTACTGCCTCCAAAGTTGTTTTAGAGTATGCCCAAATGTGTGACCTAGCAGCCAGTGAAGTTAGAAAGAAGACCATAGGTGACAGGGTCAAATCCTATCTGAGGCAAAACTGTTGGGTGATTTCTTCCGACTTTGCCTAAACTTTAGAGGGAAGAGTTACCACATACCTGTACTAGTAGGAGAATACAATTTAACAGTGGATAATCAAAGTAACTTTAATCCATTCTCACATGTCTGCTTGTTAAGTTTAATGTTTATCTTGGATGATCATATGAAATTTTTATTGAATTCGAGTGTTGATGTGTTACATGCTCATTTCCATTCTCTTTGTTGTTTCTTGATTAGCTGTTTCTCAATGGAATACTATAATCAAGATATGATAGCAGGTTTTTGAGGTCATTTTATTTCTTCTGTCTCCTCCTAAAAATATAATTTGATGCTTATGCTTCAGGTCCTTTTTGTTTCACCAGAGAGGTTTCTCAATTCGGAATTTTTATCCATTTTTTGTAACACTCAAATCTCGCTTGTGGTTATTGATGAAGCCCACTGTGTTTCTGAATGGTGAGTCAGAGCTTTTCAAGGTTAAATTTTTTTGTCTTGCTTTTGCGACTTTGTCATCTTTTTCCCTTTTTCTTTTGTTTATTTAAATGTCACTTTTGTATGGTATCAACAATCATGAACATTTTGGTAGGTCACATAATTTTCGGCCTTCATATATGCGGCTTAAAGCATCATTGTTGTGTGACAAACTGAAGGCTCAATGCATACTTGCAATGACAGCAACAGCAACTACTAAAGCATTGCATCATGTGATGCACGCATTGGATATTCCATCAACTAATCTTATCCAAGTAGTGAAACCAAGGGATAACTTGCAGTTGTCTGTATCTTCGAGCGGAAACAGGTAAGTGTTGTATAATCTTTTCCCCTCCCAAACTGAATAACCTTAAAAAATATAAATGAAAGCTACAAAAATTACTCAATTGGTTTCAGGATGAAAGATCTGATAACCTTGCTGAAGTCTTCCCCCTTTTCAGAGGCTAAAAGCATT
The DNA here is from genome assembly GCA_029582725.1 of Solanum chiquidenum. Classification (NCBI taxonomy): domain Eukaryota; kingdom Viridiplantae; phylum Streptophyta; class Magnoliopsida; order Solanales; family Solanaceae; genus Solanum; species Solanum chiquidenum. The sequence goes on from JAJOOS010019503.1 coordinate 9,607, forward strand.
ATCATTTACTGCAAATTTCAGGTGTTGCTTGCTATATGTCTGTGATGCTCTCATTTGAAGATTTTTTTTCCTGTAACTGTATCACATAAGCCACTTAACTTGTGTTCCTTTTTTCCATCCTCAATGTACACAGTCGGAAACTGATTTCATTTGCAAATATCTCTGTGACAATAATATCTCAGCAAAGGTTTTGTCTCTGCCTTTTGATTTACTTTTGTAAATAATTTGCACTTACCTGCACCGCCATGTATATCGTTTGACGCCTAACGGGCTAAACAATTTATAGTTTGAATTGATTTTCAGAGTTATCACAGTGGAATTTTCGCAAAAGATAGGTGCCGTACACAGGAACTGTTTTGTGCAAACAAGATAAGAGTGGTGAGAGAAACAATGCTTATAATCTGTTCATTTTAATTCATAGATAATGAATATTATCCTTTGATATAAAGGAAGCTTCATTAACCTTCATCAATATTTTCTGGAAGGTTGTTGCAACTGTGGCATTCGGCATGGGACTCAATAAGAAGGATATTGAAGCTGTAAGATTTGATCTTGGTTTTCCTATATTCAGCATTTTGTCCATAAATACTTATTCTGCTAGTGGATGGTTTTCGGATCTCAGTTCAACTCAACGTGGGTTCTCTTGTATTTATGAGAAGTGACTAGCTTTTTGCTTTTAATGTGAGATTACTAGTTGCCCACAGTTCCTTTTGATATCCTTCATCACCTGTCATTATATCTGGCTACAAGTGCACTTCAATTGTGTCTGAGTCCTATGCAATTCATACTAAGACTTTCCAAATGCTACTGTTTCAGGTAATACACTACAGCTTACCAGAAAGCTTGGAAGAGTATGTCCAGGTCCTTATTTATGCTTATGATGGTTGCAATTTCCGAGATACTGACTTCTGCAACATTTTTGACTATAAGATTAATGCTACCTGTGCAGGAGATTGGCCGTGCTGGACGTGATGGTAGAATCTCTTATTGCCATCTGTTTTTTGATGATGTTTCCTATTTTAAGATTCGCAGTCTTATGTACAGGTAACAGACACAAAAAAGCTCTGAATATTCGTAGAGTTTGTTTGAGTCTAAAGATTCTAAAGCTTTTGATATTATTTTTACTCAGTGATGGTGTCGACGAGTATGTGGTGAACAAATTGCTGTGTCAAATTTTCAGTGGCAGCACAAACTCTGCTGGGATAATATGTTCATTAGTTAAAGAGTGTGCTTGTCGTAAATTTGATATGAAAGAAGAGGTACTTGTTCTCTCATTTAAATTGGCATGCTGAGCATCAATTTTGTAATTGCTTCTAATACTAGCCGATAACTTACTCTGTACCTACCAGAAAACAGTTTGATCTTTTCTGGGTTGAAAGCACTTTTTCAAGACAATATATTTGCAACGCAAAGGCTTGGGCCTCTCTTCATATATCCTTGAGCATAGTCACATACTGAATAGGGCTGCATTTGAGTTTATGACTTGCAATAAATTGATGAAACTTTTAATCCTTGAAACAACTTAATGGAACATTGGACATGAAAAGAAGAAAATCCTTGATCCTGAACAGTAACACCTTTTTTTAATGATACTGTCCTGTACATGCAGTATTTGGCATTTTGAGTCATTGCTTCAAAAGAGCTAGAACACATCTTCTACTGTTACCGAAACATATAATAATCATCATTAAGAAATTAGTGATAGAAAATAAACTCACTCCATGTGCTGTGTGCATGTCCTGGGTATTTTCCTTCTGATCTAGCTTAAAAAAGGAAAAAAATTTCAGTTGAGTCAAAAAGCTGGTAGCGCAGGTTGGATCTTAGCCTAAATTCGTTCGTTCCCTGTTGAATGATCGAGTAGCTTTGACTTCACCTTTAATCGAGATTTCGAAAGAGGTCCGCGTACCCCATATAGAATAGAAAATAGAAAAGAATGCTTTTCATTTTTTCTCCCATGCTTTCCGTGGATGTAGAAAAGTGTGTGAATGGCATACGCAAGATTGGGGATGGACAACCGTCTTTTTTCTGCCTCAATTGAGACTTGTAAGAGGCCAGGCTTAGCTCCTGAAGATAGTAGGATTAACTGTTTGTTGAACCGTGTACACCTTTGCTGTGAAAGTAGGTTCCCATTTTAGTACAAATGTGGGATAGTACAGATCAGAACTGAATCTTGTATAGTCTCTTATCTTAGTAAGATGCTGAAGAACTGGTTTTCTCATTCTTCCAGGTAATATTAACAATTTTAACACAATTGGAGCTAGGCGAGGTCCAGTACTTACACTTGCTCCCACAGACGAGTGTAACATGCACTTTGAACTTCCACCAGGTTAGTTAAAGTTAATTTAGCATGATTAAGTGCAGTGGACAGTTGGCTGGTTTTTATATTTTGATGGGCAACTTTTACTTTCAATTGCTCTAACTTTTGGGTTTGATTTGAACGTTCTTCCGTGAGGATTAAACCTGCAAGACTAGAATATTGTGAATATAAGAATTAGAAAGACAACTAAAGTGGTTAGCTGCCTCTTTTGCTGTTTTTATTTTGGCTTCTATTTTTTAAAATACGTCATGACCTTAACAACTTATTGCAGACTTCTCCTGCATTGCTAGCTATGAAAGATGCTGTAGTTGCTGCTATTCTGAAGAAGTGAGTAACTTTTTTTTTTCATATGAGAACAGTTATATGCCCTAACAAATTTATTTTATATCTAATGCTATGCACTTCATGATATTAGCTCCGAGATCAAAGATGGACAGTATATATTTGACATACCAAGTGTAGCCAACAGCATTGGACTGCAAATTGTTGACCTGTCATACCATTTGCAAACTCTGAAGGTAAGTTCCATATGCAGCTATTATAAGGACAGTGGTTCTTTTATGTGGTCTTTTGTGCATATTAGTGAAAGACTAGACATACAGATGTAAGTTATATGTGAATTTCCTGACTTCCTTCTTGCTATTCCAGATTGATATTGGTTGTTCTATGTCATGTTTTGATGGTTTCTCAAGATATTTTTTTGAGAAAAGGTATTATAAACAAAGGAATTGTCAGGAAGTATTCCAGTAGTACTAACAATCAAAAACACATTAGTGTAGCTGTCCTCGTATGAACTCGTAAGTAATCAAAATAGTAGGGATATCCTCATCTTCATGAGGATATTCATTTTTACACCAAAAATAGAATAAAACCAAACAATTTAGCTTCATCTTCTCCATAGAGCAGCACTTGTACTCAAAACATCTCTGGTTCCTTTCCAACCAAATAGTCCACTAAATGCAAGCTGGGCAATCTTCCATCTCTCCCAGTGCCCTCAGCCCTGGCTGATTTCCATCCATATTCCAACATGTCAAAGCTTCCTTTATGTTCCCTGGCATAGACCAACTGATGCCCCTTATGTTGATGAAAATCTGCCAAAGTTTCAGTCTCCCTACATGTAAAAAGAGATGATTTATTGTCTCTTCCTCACATTCACAAAATGAGCACCTAGAGCACAGCTGGAAGCCCCTCTTCACAAGGTTATCCTGAGTGAGAGCATCCTGTTTTGCTCAAAGCCAAGTAAAACAGGCCACCTTAACTTTCCATATCATTGTCCATGGCCAGTAGCTTACTTGAGTGTGTGCCCTTTGGAAGTTTCTGTAAGCTGATCCAACTGAGAATCTCCCCTGTTTGTCTAGAACCGAAAAAAGCTTGTCTTCACTGTTATTGAGATCCTTGTATTGCTCCTGGATGTTTAAAAATTCAACCATCTTATTCACCTCCCAGTCATTTAAAGGTCTCCTGAACCCGTAAGTTCCAACCCTGATCATCTCTCATCTCTTTGACAGTGGCCTGGCCACTTTCTGTAGACTCAAGCTGAACAGGTCAGGAAAACTAGCTTTGAGTACAGCCTTGTCCCACCCAAACTTCCTCCCAAAACAAAGTTATCCATCCGTCTCCTACCTTGATTTTGCACTTGTTTATAAGTTTTGGCCATAAATTTCTGATTGTCCTCCATACTCCAGTGCCATATGGTTGCGTTGCTACTTTGAAATGATTCTTTAATTGCTCTTGTGGTTTAGAAAAACCCAATCTTTTTTTTCCTATAACCATGATTTATATAAGCATTGGGTTCATGCTTCTCATTTTTCTTTATTAAGAAAGAAATATTAGCAGTAATCAGCAGTACTGCTATACTTGACTTGGAACAAACAATCACGCTCCAGCCGAATTCTAGGTGAATTCCAGCCACTATGTTGTACTTCAATAAAATACACTTATGTTCAGCCTATGATTCTTTCTTCTGGCGCAGTACTTCTTAAGACTTACCTTCTGAACATTTGGAAGTATTAAAGGAACGGCATAGATTTTATGAAATTTAGTATTTCTGCATTTGTGCATAGCTGGTTAACCATTTGTATGTGCACTTCACATGCCTGCCATTTTTATTTAAATGGTGACATTAACATCAAAATTTGATGCTCTTAAGCAATCTTCAGTTTAAAATTTGTCATTCACTTTCTGCTTTCTTTATTTGACACAAATAAATTTTTCTCTTTCCTATCTCAGATTAAGGGGGAAGTCAGATATGAGCTGAAGGATCAAGCTTATTGTTATGTTATCATGGACACCCCAAAGGATATCTGTTCTTTAACAACATGGCTTACAAAGTGGTTATCTGAAGTTGAGAGTTGTAAGGTGACTGTCTTCATTAATAACTGCAGTTTGATTCTCTTTCATGTTCCTCAATGGTGCAATTCTTTCTATCGTCTCCCCCTCCCCTTGTTCTGTGTTTCCTCCGTAACCCTTTATCCCAGAGCTGGGTTCAAGATGAAAGGAGGAGGATCTTGTTTAAATGTGATGATGATTTTCGTCATAGGAACAGTTTCATTGAACTTGCACAGGCTCGTCAGAACAGTTTTAACTCAGTGCCACGCCAATGTGTTTTTAAAGCATAGATGGTCATGCTTCTTCCATAAATTATAATTCGATGTATCAGGATGGTCCCAAACTTGAGATTAGTGTTGATAGAAGGTGCCTTTCCATTAACCTCTAGCTTATTCTCCAAAGTCCTTACTAGCCTTTTTGTCTATTTTGCTCTCTTCTTTTTTGTTATACTTCTTGGCAAGAGAAATCATAGTTATTCTGCCCCCTGTTGAAGTATGATAAATTAATATCAAAATATATTTCCTCTTAAGTATAACATAAGATAACTGTTGGGTTCTTGATATTGGAGCAAGATATGAAAGAGAAATTTACTATACTTAGATAAGAGACTGAGCACATATCACCCAAAGTTAGATTCACTTTTTTGACTATACAACACGTACTGTACAGATATTGACTGGGCTTTTGATTTATTCATGAAGCTGTCAACTGATTGGCCAATAATTGTGTATGTTAATAGTAACCTAGTTCCTCCGGTGAGTTGTTGTTCCTGCAAAATTTATTCTATCATTTATTGGCTATATTTTTTTACTATTTGGGTGTGGTGGGGATGATGCGAGCCATTATTTTTAAGTTTTTAAAATTTTAAAACACATTCAGTTTAGAGATAACACGTACGCCTCTATTTCCTTTAGCCCGTTATCTCTTACAATAAATTATCGTGACTTTGCATTAGTTGCTACCTAGACTACATGTGAGTGACCACCAAATGATTCATATAACTCAGGCCAATCCTGAGCACCAGGCTATGATTGCCTACATGTTGAAGGGATTTAATATAGCTTTCTGCTGTTAATGCAATATGTTAGGCAAACAAGTTTGTATGACATAATATTCTTACTTTTATTGTCTCCCAGTCTTGTGATTTCACCTTTTGACGTAGGTAAGGAAGATGGACACAATGTATGATGCTGCTGTATTTGCAGCAGAAGCATGTGACAAAGTGCATGGTTGCCGTGGCCATCAACATACACCTTGCTTGCAAAGGAAGATTACAGAATATTTTGTAAACGGTACTGAAGTTGACGTTCCAAAGAGGATTGGTGGAAGCAGGTGAGAAGCCTATCGAACTTTCTAGACTTTTCCTTTGGCCATACATAGGAAGATGTAACTGCGACTTTTCATGTCGTTGGATGTCTTGGCTACCATGATTTCAGGCATCCAGTACAGTATCTTATTTTGTGTCATCTTTTATATCATTGAATGGGATCAGAATATTTTTTTTAATTTTACCATTACAGATTTTTAACTAATTCTATCCATCTCTACGCTTTCTTGAGTTTGTGTTTTTCATATACGACATCATTTCTTCTCCCAAAGATGTCAATCTGTAGTGCTAATGCAATCAATTTCTTAATTGCAGCCCATTTTTGACAGCTGATATAAAGGTAATTTTTTCTCAAATAGTTTTGCCAAGGAGGAAATACAATGCAGTTTTAATGTTTTCATCACTTGTTTCATGGAACAGGTGTTTCTACAGTGCAACTCACATGCCAAATTTACTCCCAGAGCCATTGCAAGGATATTGCATGGTATTGCAAGCCCAGCATTCCCGTCTGCTGTTTGGTCGAGAACTCACTTTTGGTATATCCTCTCTAGACCTGTATCTTTTAAGAAAAATATGCTCAGATCTTTTTGATCCTAATATGACCATTTATCATTTACAACACCCATACATGCACAAAGTTCTTTCTTCCTATAGCTGTGGAAAGAAACATGGCTAGATTGCAGACTAGCAAGGGTACTGTCAACATGATTATTTTTTGTCATCCTAGTCAGTTTGAAACTCATCTGATATTGAATCAGGGCACTCATGAGTTTCCCAGGAGAATCTTAGTGATATCAATCCACTTATTATCCTCCACCCAACCAGAAGAAAAAAGGACAGAAAATAGTATAGGCATTTTTCGTTTTCAACAGTTCCTATAAAATTACCCTCATGTTTAAATTCAATCTCTTCATCCTTGGATACTACATAAGTCATGTTATGCTGAATGGTTTCTCACTAATCTTACTAATATGATCAATCTCCTATGGCCCTCAGAAAAAATAGTTTTTTTTGGTGTTTCTCTCGTTTTTGACTAAGAGTTCCCTACATAATGATCTCTTGAACCTCTCACTTTTATATTCAAGACCTTCAACCAAGTATATTCAAGAAGCTCACTGTGCTGTCTGGTTTCAGGGGAAGGTATATGCAAACAGACTTCAAAGCAATAACCGAAGCAGCAAAGGCAGAGCTCATGAAACTTGTAGGGAAGGATGCTCTTTAACGAGGTCATCCCATGTTATGACACATTGAGAATTGACTTAAAATGCTACAAAATGGTGAAATACCATCAGCTATCTAAGATATGCTGTTATAGTTCTCTCTTGTCTCCTTTGATTGAGCATGAAAGCTACATCCTCTTTCTTTTCTTTTCCTCCAGTGCCTGCATGAGTAGGAATCCATACAGGTAGCAATTTCCTGCTAGCACTTTTAGGTGATTCACAACATTAAGAACTTCTAATACTTTCCAAAGGCAAATACTTGAAGAATACAAAAGCTGCCCATCAACAATATCCTGCAATTGATGCAAGTTCTATTTCACAATTGGAGGACTACTATGAAAGAGCTAAGGAGTAAGGTCTTTGTTTCCATTAGAACAGATCCATTAGTGGCTAGCTAACCTGATCTCTTTCATAAGGCAAGGATACACCTTGCAGATTACCTTCCCGTGTTCAAGGTTGAAGGCTAGTAGATGGTTAGAGGCGGATCTAGGATTTGCACTTGATGGATACATATCTCGAGAATACTGAGTCCAGCTGAACCCATAGCACAAAAGCTACATCAGCCAGCAACTATTGATGTGATGGCGGCATATTTATTCTTTGACAGTACTGTAGAGCTAGTGCTTAAAGGGATGGGTAAATGATGCATAAAAATTGTACAACTTCTTTTGTATTATATTATTTATTTGTATTTATAGAAAGGTGCAGTTCTGGTAAAATAGTATAATGCCTTAGCTGCACTATTCAATATTCATCCACAGTGGAATTCTGTTTCTTTGCAATTTCTTGTCTGACTTGGCTATATGTAATTCCCATCCTTGTGATGATGCTTGTTTCTATTAAGTAAATGATTGGTAGGAATAACTATATATCCCTTTGCTTAGTGCTATTTGCCCAGCACAAATGATTCGAAGTGAATGTGAAACGATAATGTTCATTTTCTTTTTGGAAAATGATCAAAATTATCCTTGAACTACGTGAAATAGAATATTTATACCCTTTGTTACATTTTGATTGTTATCTTAAGATACTACAAATATCTTTTAAGAGTTAATATCCCAAAATTTTAGTGATGTGGCAAGCCATATGAGATTAATCCCTCTAAGCGTTGCAACTTGGATGCCCACTAAATTATGATTCATTAATTCTTCTCTTACATTCTACGTTCCCGAAATGGATCCTATCAAATATTTCACATTTTCTATGATTATCTCTATTTCAGGTATTCGGGGAATCCTCCTTAATAGACGAAATATTCCCATTATGTCAATGCCAATTGAATCAATGTTGAACGGAAGCACGCATTTCGCTAAGAAAGCAAAACAGGAAGCGGCGATAGCAAACATTACCCTCACTCAGAACAATATGCTCTTGGGAGACATGACTTGATTTATAACCCAAAGCCTAACCCATTACTGAATGATGCATGGTATACTGTATGCATGTATCTGACTGGAAAAGGCCTATTTTGTGTTAATATCAATGTTTTGTTTCGTGGGTCATTGAATTTGGGTCGGGAGCAATGGGTTAGCAAGAATGAGTTATAAATTGGGTCAGAATTAATGACTCATAATTTAGCGGGAATCCTAGTTGGCAACACTTAGGTGGAAGGATTAGTTCCCACGTGATTTGTCACATCATTGAAAATTTGGGTTGTTAACTTTTGAGGAGTCGTTTGGTATGATGTTTAATAGTCATGGATTAAAATGCAGGATTATTTTGTTTTGCGTTTGGTTGGAGGTATTAGGCAGTCCTTAAATCATTCATCCCACCATTTATACCATAGTGATGGGATAAGTTATCCCATATATATATGATGTAATAACTTATCCCGGGACAACTTGTTCCCAACCAAACGACCCCCGAGGGTATTTGTGGTCTATTGGGGGAACGACAAGGGCATTTTTTAAATCTCAAAATGTAACGAAAAACATAAATAGTCTATTTCGTATAGTTTCGAAGCAGTTTTGACCCTTTTTGTTTTCTTTTTATTCACAAACTAAAAGGCATACTTAAAAAGTCCCTCTCCCATCACAAATAAAAGCACTCCTAAAGGCAATATTTGGGGTGAGTTTCAGGTGAAGCATATCAAAAACGTTTCGAGATGCAAAAAATAATTTACTCATTAAAAAGGTTCTACATTTTTCAAAATCATTGACTCTCTAAATAAATAAAGGATATAATAGGTAAAAAATATTATTATTTTTTTAAGTAAAGAGTCAAAATAAATAAGTAAAAAAGGACCGAAGGAGTATTAAGGATCATTATATTTTAGTAAAGACGAGATATAAATAAGAATGAAACAAGGCTTAAGTCATCTACAACCCCTTGAAGTTGTCCGTATATTTCACTTAGACACCTCAACTAGGGCTAGTACCTATTGAACACCTAAATTGTTCAAAATGTATACCTATTAAACACAAAATGCTGATATGACAGAAAAAGTGTTTTTCACTTTCCTTTGGCGCGTGAAGATTTCTAAAATCGTATTTTTTAATATTTTTTTTCAAGAAAACTTCACTTTTTCTTCTTCAATTGATTCTTATCATCGTAAATGACTTCAATGATTTTTTTCAAATATTTTTTGAATCAATAATATTTTTAATCGCAAAAAGAAAAAGTCCCCCACCCCCGCTTTCGGTCATCTTCTTCACCTCAACTAGGTTTTCAAAGACAACTGCATTGGATCTTCAAAAACAAAAGAAGAAAGAAGATTTTTGGACATTGGAGTAAAAAATTTAGCCGATAGCTCCATTTCCGGCTTCAAACAAACATCACCACTCAAAATTAAAATGTAAACCCATTTAACTTATAAAAAATAATATCAAAGAATTCGATAAAATTAATTTGAGTCCTCTTGATTTCTCTTTTGCAATCGATTTTGAAATGATTATCCGTCAACAAACTCTGTTTCTTCATCACTCTTGTATGTGTCTCTCTATATATTTCTCTCACGTATTAGGTATGAATTATTTTTTTTTTAAAATTGAATCGGTAAATAATTTGACAAGATATTGAGTTTTATTATGGTTTAGAAATGAAATGTTGCAGGGATTAGGGAAAAAGATGAAGAAGAAATGGGTTGGGTTCGCGTGGGGGTGGGGTAACATGGGGCTGGGTAGTATGTGTTATTATTTTCAATATTTTTATATAGGCTTAAGTCATATGCAGCCCCTTAAAGTTATCCACATAGTTCACTTAGACACCTCAACTAAGACTTGTACCAATTGAACACTTAAATTTTTTTCAAAAAATATACCCATTAAACACAAAATGCTTATGTGGCAAGATAAGTGTAAATCACTGTCCTTGGGCGCGTGAATAGTTCCCAATAATATTATTTTTAATTTTTTTAAGATAATTTTGTAATTTTTTTGAAACCTGGATATATTAACTAAATAACTAAAATTAATAATAATTTAGTTCAACAAAAATCTCTTGATAAAAAGAAAAAAAGGAAAACAAACCCCATACCCCTTCAACAATGTCTTCTTTAGAGCACTCGTCTTCTTCAGTTAATTTAGAAAATCTTTTACACTTGGTTTTGGTTCCACGTTTTTTCCTTCATTTTTTTGTTTAAAAGAGAAATTGAATTCTTACCCCAAATTCTAAGCCACCATCCCCCGCCACACCCCTTCCCCATATACTCCTTCTTTCTTTCTAGCATTATTTCGTCATTCTCAATATCATCGTCATTATCTTGGAGTTGTAGAAGAGAATTTCATCAAAAAAAATAATAATCAAATTGTGTCAAAAATAATTTCGGTGAAACATCATTTTTTCCGGCAAGACTAATACAAATTTGAAATTATTTTCCTAAAATTGTTAAAGAATTCAAACCCTAAAGAACTCACAACGTAGAGGAATTAAAGAAATATGCGAATTTGAAAAAAAGAGTGAGATTTGGAGAAATGCACAACAATGCTGATGGGTTTTAGAATAAAGGAGAGGAGGCAGGTGTATGAGTGGGGGAAAAAAATCCTTGTGTGAATTGAGAGAGAACAAGTGGAGTTACGATTATTATCGGAGTGTTTATGATTTTAGCCGGTGGCAACTCTGTGTATGGAGGTGATGTGGTTGGGTGAGTGCTATTGCAAAGAAGAAATAGGGAAGAAAGGTTCTTTTTCTTTTTCTTTTTTTTTTGGGTTAAAAAAGTAGTTTTATTTTATTTTTCTTTCTAATTTATTTTTTTAATTGTTATTATGAGTCAATGCCACATGTCTTTTTTTATTGGTTATTGTGCCACATCATCCGTGAGTGTATGTCACTCACTCTTTATTGTTAGTTGATTGTCAGAAAATGTTTAATAGATATATATTTTAACTAATGAAGGTGTTCAATTGAAACAAGCCTTAGTTAAGGTGTCTAACTGAATTATGCGGACAACTTTAAGGGGTTGGGGATGACTTAAGCCAATATAAGAAAAAAAGATTGAAATGTATTTGAAATAAATTTTATTTTTTAAAGTTTAAAAATCATTTTCTATAATTTTTGGGGCCCACTTGCCACATGTCGTCTTTTCATTAAGCATTTTGTTATGTCATCGAGAGTGTGTCACACGCACTTTGTATTTTTTGCTAATTACCGAAAAGTGTCTAATAGGAACAAAGTTTAAATAGATATAAGTGTTCAATAGATACTAACCTCAATTAAAGTGTCCAAGTGAATTATACGGACAACTTTAAGGGACCACATATAACTTAAGCCATGAAACAAATATAAACTTATAGGATGAGAAAAACAAGTGGCATGTTGTCCATTACTACAACATCGGATGACCATTCGTTAATGTCTCAATTCTTGAGACCAATTTCTCCATTGTTTGATTCATTTCATTTTCCTGAAGAAACACTTGACAAGATCAATCATCCTTTGCCCTCCCGGGGGGGGGGGGGGGGGGGGGGGGGGGGGGGGGG
>JAJOOS010019504.1:0-29122 GCA_029582725.1 Solanum chiquidenum
GTTCCAATTTATATGGAGCCCAGAAATGGCTTCAAAGTACACCAATATAAGTCTTATTATCAAGAGTTGCTCCTCCTCAGCCCCACAAAAAATTAGTGTATCATCAGCATACTGCAGATGTGTGATCTCTACACTGTTTCCAGCAACCTTGCTAACTTCAAATCCCTGAATTCTTCCTGTTATCTTAGCTATATTCAGCATGTTGTTGAGTCCCTCCATGGCTATGATGAACAGAAAAGGTGATAGGGGATCCCCTTGCCTGATCCCTCTATGTGCATTGAAGAATCTAGATTTATATTCTCTATATCTATCTAAAAGCATGAAGGCCCTTCCCGAAATGTTGTTCCCTTTTTTACCTCTTAAAATTGATCTCACACTAGACAAACTAGTCATCTTTATATTCCTAATATTTAAAATTTTGAAATCGACTTAAATTTTTGTTATTAAAGCTTTCCTTATTTGAACTAGGTAGGAAATCCTAAAATTTTGGTTATTAAAACTTCCCTTAATTAAACTAGGTAGGAAATCCTAAAATCAAACTTCCCTTAAAATTTTCTATCATTAGATTGAAACGGAGTCGACCTTCGCTCAATAGTAGAGATAACAGACCCAACAGACAAAGGAGTTCTTGTATCTGCATGAGAAATGCTTTCTTGGAAGCTCTTTGTTAATATGATTAAAAAGTGCTTCTTTATTCTCAACACTTACATAAGAGGTTCCAGATATAATGTACTATGTCCGGTACTAGTGAAGGATGCAGTATTTAATTGGGCCTTTAAAGGACAGAAGATAAGACATGTGTGTGGAATGTTGATCCATTAGTTGGAAGATATTTGTTGAGCTATAAGCCTATGTAGCAGACGGTTTAATCATTTACAAGGCCAATAATCGAATAAAGTTTGAGAGTGAGGCTAGGAGGTGAGCATCTACCTCCAGATTACAAACCGAGAATCAAGAGGTTGAGTACTGCACAACAACACCTTCATGAACACCACCTGACAGTGGCTAGCACAGTCCCTTATTAACATTAGTTGACAAATTCACATTAATAGGACAGATGAGTGTTTTAACCCGTTCTTCTTAAAAAGATTATTGCAAATGCACAGCTATGGAGAATTTTTCTAGGTGACTAATCTGAAGGAGCCACTATACAACCTTAGACGACAAAGGAAGGGGGAGGAGAGGCAATAGAATGACGGCAAAAACAAGAGAGTGGAGAGAATAGCTAGAAAGAGGGGACCACGGCGTCAAGCAAGTAGATCTAGATCATAGTGGGGAAAAAAACACAATTAGGTGACACTAAAGATGCATCGGTAGAACCAATGATCAGAGAACAAAAGGAGTAGTAAAAAGGCATCCCTCAACAAACCGAGAGGCATGAGAGTATCTAAGACAGCTTATCTATCCCGTGAGCTTTTCCCGAGATATAGTGACGAGAATTATTTGAGTTAACATTTATGAACATTACTAACTTGAGCAACGAAGTGAGCTTTGCATAAAAGATTCCTATAAACGCACACTTCTTCGAACTAACCTAGATGTGGATCAACATCCTTCAGAACTGCCTTCTCCCGAAGTATCAATCAGAAACTGTAAAATTGTAATACACCCAGAGCTCAATGACTGCGAAAAATCAACTATCCAAGTAGATCTCAGGTCTAGTGAGGAATGTCTTTCCTTTCTGAAACCCGCCCTCTATGTTATTGTTTTGAGGCCATTCTGAGAGTCAACATTTTTGTATTTTCAATTCTATATTAAATTCTCCAATTCGACTCGTGATTCCAAAATGTGCAACAACATACTCAGTGTGATCCCATAAAATGTGCATTTGACTCAAAGGCGAACTTTCACTTGACAACAATGTTTATGTATTTAGGTTCCAATATATGGCCATGATCCTGGGTGTCTAGCTCCTCAACTTGACAAAATTCAAACAAAGTCTCTCGTTCCTACTAAAAGAGCAAACGTCTAAAAAGAAGGCAGCAACAGCAGTTGTGACACTAGGAATAACTTTCCTGGGGAACATCTCCGTTAATTTTAACAGCATTATTCTCCATAGAGTAACTGGAAAAATGAAATTTGTTTGTTGTTCAACAAGAAAATTAAATTTAGTTTTAAGTTACCGATTTAAAAAAATAAAATGAATTAAGTTTGTCGCAAATAGGTGAAATTCCCTTTCAGGTTACTGGCTACTTATTCCACCCCTCTAGCTACTTTTTTTTATGACTGTAGTGTCCAGGACAACTTACACGCACCTCTACTAATTTAACGGGATACCTCTCACCAACAATCTGTTAATCAATGTTAGGACAAATGGGAAGAATCACCTAGTGTTTTTTTGCCTCCACTGAGTTTTGAACGTGAGTCCTCAAGGTTCTCAACCACTGACCATTAGGCCACACCCTTGTGTACCTCTCTCACTACTTTTCTAACAGCATTTTTCTTTGTAGTTCAGGGATTTAGGTTAGAAATTCTTTTTCAAATCCTTGAAAGCTATTGGATACGAGTACAAGTTAATTTCCTGAACAACAAGGAAACCACCGACAGGATACAACTTCAACTCGACATTACCGTCCATTTACTCACACCTTATACTATGGTAATTCAAATCCCTAAGCTTCATCACGCACATCCGGACAAGGCCGCACCCCAAGCTCAAAAAAATCAACAATTCAGCTCAAAAGTACACTGGTAATGCAAATGGCAGTACAAAAACTCGAAATAAATCACTCAAAATTACATTTATAAGACCACGTAAATTTCATTCATATATATACAGATACATTATCCACATAGCACTACAAACCTTCACCTTTTAAACCTATAAAGTTAATGACAACGCATTCAAAATTCAGTATGATACACATACGATAAGGCACTAACTGACCAGCAAAAGCATAGTGAACATGAAGAGAAGGTCCGAGAAGCGTTGGTGGAGCTACTGAGTCGGCAGCACTGGATGCGGCTGCCGCCGCAGCAGAGGCAGCGGCGGAGTTACTGTTTACGCTACCTAACGGACGTCCTCTCTTAGCTGCCGGAGTAGCTGAGCCACCGCCAGCTACGCCACCGCTTTGCCGCTTCTGCATCTTTTTCCCGCTTATTTCTCCTTTCTGCTATGCACGAAAACCACTGTGAAGAATTCGAGGTGTGTGAGAGAATAAATGATGAAATAATGGGTCGGGTTTTCATATAAGTCCAACATTGAGCCCATGGTTTTTTCATATAAGTCCAAATGTGTTTTCTTTTCGAAAAATTACATAAATAAAAAACTTAAAATAGGAAAAATTAAGCAAATACCTCATAAAAGTAAAATAATTACAAATATATATTTCTTTATATTCATACCTCACTAAATATTTTATATTATATACCCCAACTAATTTTTGAACAAGAAACTTTAATGATGTCACACCCAAACTTTTGGAATTGGATGTAGTTAACCGCAAATGTACGAGATTTACGTATTTTATATTACTTTTTTTTATAAAAAAATTATTTGATGTCCGATATCTTCATTAGAATTTGATTAATTTGAATTCACGCCATGTAAGGTTCATTCAAGAAAAACACTCCATGTAAAAAAAAATCACAATCAAAACTCAAAATTAAGACATCTGATTAAACAAGAGTAATTTCATTTGTTTCACCACATCATTTGGTAGTGAATTTGAAGTTTCAATCATAAAATTTAAAAATCCAAAACATTAACAATTTTTTGTGATAAGTCGAAAATTACTAGTGAGTGTCATAAATCGTTTTTTGCTTTAAATAAATTTATCTTTATTTTTATTCTTCAAATAAATTGATCTTTATTTTTATCCTTTAGTAATTGAACTTCTATCTAATATAATGGACATAAGTTCTTTAAAAAATAAAGCTATATAATTTATAAAATACTAGTATGATATAAAAATATAAAATTTATGACTGGTTAAAATATAAAATTTATGTTGGTAAAAAAAAGTTATTTAGAATTAGGTGCAAAAAAATTAAAAACTAACATTAAAATAGCCCAAAAATGCAAATGACCCAATGAGCACACAATTGAAAGCAATACTATGGACACCATTATTTATAACAAATGTAGCACTTTTTGGTTTGTTTCAAATTTTAACCATAATTTAGAAAGTATTATAAATCTAGCAACAAGAAAAAAATCATTTGTGTAAGCATAATCCTTAAGTAAGGCCAAATGAAGGTTTGAAGTCAATAGAGACATAATATCCATAAGTCTCACAAAGAGAACCATATTCATAACTATTTATTGAAATTAATAATTATTTGAATAATTTGAAAATTAGACTTTATAATAATTTAAGTTGAAACTATTATAATCCGAACATGTTAGAATTGATTCTTACAATTGTATATAAAAAATTTACATTCGTCAAATTTTAAATTTTCTATTTATAGTTGTGAATTAGGCGCACGATCATGATATGATGTTAGCCAGACTTCTTTGATCTTTTGAGTTTATACTTGTCTTAAATTCAATATCTACTCTATTTAAATATCCATACTAGCATAGTGTAGACCTTGAATGCCTCTTTCATGGCCTTCTGAAGCTTTCGATTTTTTCTTATACTTATTTAAAGATGTGTACATTCATAAATTCATAATGTTGTGTTTTAAATTACATATTTCGTAATGCTTTTCATTTCCTCACTCTATTGTGTCTCCTATATTTTTTATTTGAAGTTTCTTTTTATAACAATTACAATCTCCGATTAAACACATTAATTAAAATTGATCATATAAAACTTATTGATTATCAAAAGCAAATTGCATATAGTGTTTTTGATTTCATAAAAGTTCCTTCTTCCTTTGTTTTGGCATAACAATAAAATTAGGATTCTAATTAAATCAATTTATTCTATTAAAAGAGGTGTATATCTCGAACTATTTCACTGAGTATTTGTTACTTTTATGTACAACAAACATCAAATAATTTTGTTCATCAAATTAAAATAAATGAGAAAAAATAATTTAGGAGTCGTGTGGTAAAGTGTATAAGAATAATGCAAAATAAGGTGCATTAGTAGTGCTTGTATTAGTAATGCTTACATTAGTTATGCAAACATTATTTCTTATACACTGTTTGGTTTGATGTATTAGAAATAACAAATCTTGCATAATTTATATTTAAAAACACATGTTTACAAAAATACCCTTCACATTTTATTTATTTTTACACTTCCTTGCAACAAAGTTCTTTGCTAAAACATCATTAACTCCTCTTCTTCTTATTCTTTTAAAAAATAATATTAAATAGTTGTACTATTTGAGTCAAAATATTTTTGTGAAACGTTGGCAAAGAATTTTTTTATCAAATTTATTGCCACAATAGTATTTTTTTTAATTAAATTATGTTAGATTATTATTATTTTTAGAAAAAAAGGATATTTAAGAGGCCATAAAGTCTATTAAGACACCAACAAATTAAAAGACATTGAAAAACAAATAAAGATAAAAATAAAAATATATGACAAGAAAAAAAATTAAAAGAAGAGAAAATGTTAGGAAATGTTTTAAAAAGGCTATGAGGGTAGTTTTGTAATTATTTAATATTAATGCAAGTGTTAAGTGCTATGTATTACTAATACATACTTTGTATTAATAATACACAACTTAATACACAATGGAGTGTCATTAGTTATACATGACAAAAAAAATATATCAAATAAGATATTACTAATACATATACCTAATGCATGCATTATATTTTCTAATATACTCTATCAAACGATTCCTTACTATTTTATCTTTAATGAGAATTGCACCCGTCAAAACACTGTGCAATTTCTTTTCATATACTTAGCTTTGATGAGTAAAAAATATTGAGACGCATCACATTTCAGTGCCACGGTGGCATTAACAGCATAAAATTATTGTCGTCTCATCTTCTTCTTCCTTTTATTCTTTTTTTTTATACAAGGGAAATCCGCAGTCCTTTTTATTCTTATTGAATATTTTACTCTAAAAAAAATCCAATTTCTTCGTCAAAAAGGGCAATTATCAGATCAAAAATTCGATTATTCATCACTGATCGAATTTTTCGCCGTCGATTCTAGTCCCGATAATCGACGATTTCATCGGAATCTGAAAGTCGAATCAATCAACTTTGATCGGTTTTTGTTTTAGATCAGATCTGTAAAAGTTATGGGAGGTTTCGTATCGAGATTCTGGTTCATGATGTTTCCGGCGAAAGAGTACAAGATCATTGTTGTTGGATTGGATAATGCTGGAAAAACGACGACGCTTTATAAGTTGCATCTGGGTGAGGTGGTTACTACCAATCCTACTGTTGGTAGTAATGTTGAGGAGCTTGTTTATAAGAACATACGATTTGAGGTGAGCAAACACTGTATCTGAATTTCATAGTGCTTTTTTTGTTTTGTTGAGTTATAATTGGATTATTCAATCATTTTGCATCAAGTTCGTGAAATTGAGCACCCAAAGGTGTGGTCTAGTGGTTAATGAAGTGGGTTAAGAACTATGAGGTATTAGATTAAATCCTAGAAGAGACGAAAAACACTAGGTGATTTCTTCCTATCTGTCCTAGTTTTGGTGGCCTTGGTGGATAGAGAGGGTTACTTGGTATCTATTGCTGGTTGGAGGTTGTAGGTATCTTGTGGATTAGATTTATGAGTGAAATTGAAGTATAAAGTTGTTCCTCAGTAGGTATCATGTGGATTAGATTTATGAGTGAAATTGAAGTATAAAGTTGTTCCTTAGTGGACAGAGTTACCTGGTATCTATTGCTATTATGTTGCAGGTGGGAGTTTGTAGGTATCATGTGGAATTAGATTTATGAGTGAAAATGTAGTATAAAGTTGTTCCTTAGTGGACAGAGTTACGTGGTACCTATTGCTATTATGTTGCAGATGGGAGGTGATATGTATCCTGTGTAATTAGTTGAACTGTGCGGAAGCTAGGCCATACACCACGGTTATCAAAAAGGAAAAAAGGGTTATGCGTGACATTGTAGTGTAAAGTTGTGTCATAAAGCAGGATTGACTTTTTAGAAGGGTAATTTCTGGGTTAGCTTGCTCCAAATTCCCCATAGAGACCTGTCTTGAACTCGTAATAGCCTATGCATAAGCAGTCATCTTGATTGAGGAAGCTATTTTAGTTTGGTAATGGTTCAGCCTAGATTATGACACTGGATATCTGTTAATCTCAGACAGATGGCAAGAAATAGATTTAGCTTCTTCTCATGCTGGGATTAGAACCCATGTCTCCCATGGGCTTCAATTCCAACTACTTTGAATTGCACGAGACCACACACTTGGGTGCTTGGAAAAGAATGATTTTTGTTTAACAGATATATTACAGAAATGAATTGGTTTAATCCATATATATAAATGGTAATTGCAAGTTGAGGAGATTTATTTGGTATTATCATTTAGTTTTACTTGTTTAACTTGGGATGCGTGCTCAAAAGCTATGTTACTCGGACTCTTCAAAAAATATCGACGGGTGTGTGTCGGATCCTCCAGGTTAGTGTATTTTTGAAGGATCCGACACGGGTGCGGCAACATTTTTAGAGAGTCCGAGCAACTTAGCTCAGAAGTGAACTGATAGACATTTTCTTACATGCTTTGGAGAAGGTTCTGGTTGCTAATGGGAAGAGATCAGTTTGTTCATGCTAGTGATTAGCACTTGTAAATGAAGAATTTATCCGTTTCTCCTGGAATGGTGGTTAATGAGATGCTATTACTATTAGACAAATTCTTCCATAGTTTGGGAGTATGAAAACATGACCTCTACATTGAAAATAACCCTGATATTGACCACGTATTTACTTTATAGTTTATAGAATAGGCTAGCAGCAGCTAATGTGTACCAATCTGGAATCATTTAAGAAATTGTCTTTTATGATATCCCAAGGTCTGTTTGGATGAACTCATGGCAGTGTTAAGCTTGTCAGATTAAACATTTTTTTCTTTTTCTTTTTAATTTGAAATTGTTCTGATATTTCATTTATAGTGTGAGTGAGAGATACGATTCTGTACAAGTCTGGCTATGAAGATAATAACAATTTGAAGATTGTGTTTCTGAGGAAGCTATCCTTTATTAGTTGATTGTGTACATGATGATTTTCAATATCACTTAATCTGATTAAGTGACCGAGGATAGGACAGATGTTGGTAATATAGGGATTCACCAACTTAAAATTTAGTAGTTGGGAACCAGAAAATTTGAGGCGAATTTTGACTGAAGTTTTGAGGAAACGTATCACATGTTAGTCTAACTGATGGATGAAATGATGGAGAAGTAGTGGGTCAAATTTTTTAGAATCTAGGCGGAGGAGGAAGAAGAAGCAGAGGTAGAAGAAGTGTGAGGAAGGCAATAGATTGTCCAGTTCTAACTCAAAAGGGTTAATCTTCACAGAAGAGGATCATTTTGACAGGACTAGATCAAGTTGTGCAGTTCTTTAATCTACAAATGCTTGCTGATGACGGAAAGGGATCACAGTTTCTTATAAATTATTGATGTGATGGGGGAGAAAGCCACATAAAGTATGAATAGGAAAATAGAGAATTCCACATGAAGTACATGATTGCGAAGAGTCCAATCATCTATGCTGATTGGATTATTCAAGTGCTCCAAAAAGGTAAGAAAATAGTAAAGTTACACCTATATGTATTTAAGTAGAAGTGTTTGATATGTTGGAGTGATTCTCCATGTATGTTTTCGTAGAAAATGTTTTTCTAGTGTTTGGTTTGTGAATGGAAAATAAGTTTTTGGCAAAAAGTATGTACTAAATATTAATAATGGTGTTAGCAAAGCATAGTGTTTTGATGGAACTTCTTACTACTGAAGATCAATAATAATATTTATGTGTTAGTTGGAGCAAGTAATATGAACTTAAGAATTAAAGATAGCAGAAAGAAAGATGACTTAAGTCCTAGGTGAGAGAAGTAATTTCCCCCCTCTTAATTGCAGAAAAATTGGCTTCCTCATAAAACGATATTTGTCTTGCCAAGAGGACACTAGATACTTATCTATTTCTCTTTGTCCATAGTGTCTACGTGAGCGCCAAATTGACAACTTCTCATGCTGCCCTTCAGTCTTTCTACCTCCTCAATTTCCATTCCAGCGACATCTGTCTGAGATTTGTGGCATCACCATTCAGTTCCAAACATGTTCCACACAATATACTATAACCTGTATGTAATCGTGTAATGCAGCAACGGTTAACATCCCAATAGGAATGGGCTTAGTTGGATGTCAATCAGCAGAGTAGGATTTGGGTGCCATCCCTTGACTTTAGTTCTTTCAGCCCTAGAGCGAGTTTAAAGAAATGTCTATGAAAATTCTTAGTTTGGGTAGTTCATAATTGGATCTTCTGTGATGAGTGATTGAGTGGTCCTTCTAGTCCCATGTTGCTATTCAATTATTTTGCTGTTTGATGCAGCACATGAAATATTAAACAGATGAAGTAGGTTTATAATGTGCAGCTTTATTTTCATGATGACAACTTGTGAAATCATCTTAAGTGCTGTTTCTTTTTCTCATAATGGTGTTCTCCCAGAACAATTGACACCTTGACTGTGTGGTTTAACACGATAAGATTCTTCTTTTCCGATAACCGGAAATCCCAAGGGCCAGTGGCACATGGTCCGAAACTCTGTGGATAATGGCCTTACCCCTCTACCCTTCTTTAACCTTCTCCACTTAAATTCCGGTCTTTTGTCTGCGCTAGGGTTTGAACCCGTGATGCCCGTAATAAGATTCTTAACTGAGATTGGTTATAGTGATGCTACTTATAGTGTTCTCATTCTTTTCCATCTCTGTGCACAGTGCTTTATTTCTTTTTCCCTACCTTTTGTGGAAGTTGATTCAGTAGTATTTGTTGTTGCTCTTGTATCTTTTAATCGAAATGGTTAATATTTTGGACCCATTATCTCTAATGGGAAAACATTCATCTGCTTAAACAGTTAAATGATCTTATTGTCATAAAGGCCACCTAATAAAGAAGAATTTCACTTTCTAAGAGCAGGTAAGCGTACCTTTTGGGCCTGAGGTACTGGAATTTCTAAATTTCTCTAATTCTGATGACTTTTTTATTTGTGAAAATGAAAACGCCTACAACGCAGTCAAAGATATCTTTTCCTTGAAAGATGACTAATACTATTTTCTGAATCACCCCAAAACCTACAATCTTTTTTTTTGGACCAAATTACTTCTTTTGCCCTTATTGAATATCTTATTTTGACTTGACGATTATAGTAAAGGAGAAATTGTGAAAGATGTCCTAGTTACATGTGTGTGTCTCAACTCTCAACATTATCAGCTATTAATGTGAGTGCCTCTGGCAATCTTTTTAAGGTCATTAAGTAGGTAAGCATATTGGATTTTAATATAATTTATTGTCTTGCATTCACCCCATTTAATAATAAAATTGTTTTGTTGGTCAGGACTAGTAATGCTAAAGCCAAGAAAATACATCTGCTGAACCTATCTAACAAAAAAATAAATTTACTTCTGCTGAACCCCTCTTAACAACCAGAATAACTGAGGATATTTGTTTACTTGAAAGTCTGATTGATTTTAGATTGCATGACATGCTTTTACTTCTAGCTGACACTTGAGGCAGGTTTATATCTAGTGCACATGGGTTCATGTTGCATAGAGTAGTTTTGAAGTTGTGGTATAGTCTGATTCAAGTGTGCACTATACCCCAATCAAACAATAAGGAGTATTTTCTCTTTTATGTGGACTTGGATAGGAACAATGGTGTATTGGCCATCAGTAGCCACTGATGAGAAATAATTGTCCTTGGAACACTTCTTCCTCTTGAAGCCAGGGAATTCTTTTACTAACAGCTTGAAGCATCTAACGGTTGTGAAAACACACTTGTTAGAAAAGAAAGAGACCTTGTGATACCA
This sequence comes from Solanum chiquidenum, assembly GCA_029582725.1. Classification (NCBI taxonomy): domain Eukaryota; kingdom Viridiplantae; phylum Streptophyta; class Magnoliopsida; order Solanales; family Solanaceae; genus Solanum; species Solanum chiquidenum. The sequence goes on from JAJOOS010019504.1 coordinate 10,896, forward strand.
TCATTGACATTATTTCCTTGTTTCTGCCCTCTGATGTGTACTCCCTATATTATAAGTTACCATTATCCTCTCACTTTTTTTCTCCATTGACAAAGTGTATTGACAAAAGACTGCAGGTTAATTTACATGTTGTTTTGCCTTTTATATCTGGAGAAATAGATGAGGACAGTTGTGTTTATCTTACTCCTTTCTTTCTATTTGATGCTGTTTTTATCAGGTCTGGGATCTTGGTGGGCAAGAAAGACTGAGGACATCATGGGCAACTTACTATCGTGGAACTCATGCTGTCATCGTAGTTATCGATAGCAGTGACAGAGCCCGTATTTCCACTATGAAAGACGAGCTGTTCAGGTTGCTCCCACACGAGGATCTGCAAAATGCAGTTGTACTAGTCTTTGCAAACAAACAGGATCTTAAAGATGCCATGACCCCTGCAGAGATAACTGATGCACTTTCCCTTCATAGCATCAAGAACCACGATTGGCATATACAGGCCTGCAGTGCCCTGACTGGTGACGGTTTATACGATGGTTTAGGATGGATTGCACAGAAAGTTCCTGGCAAAACACCAACCTAGACAAAGGGAATATGTTCTTTTTCTGTATTCACAGGACTAATATGAAACTCCACGCCCTTGCTGTAAGTTTTTATGTGTAGTTCATACTCTTTTATCATATGCATTTCCTTGAAGAGCTACTGGTTTTGGTACATCTGAACCTTTTCTAATAGCTGTGACAATTGACTCCTGCAAGGATATACAAGATTTGAATTTTCTGTATTGCAAAGTTTATATCATCAGTCTAAATCCTACAAGTGAGGTTACCATTATATTTTGTATGCACACAAATATAGTTGAATATATTACTAACTAATGTTTTGAAGAGAAAATGTAGTAGCATTACATTTTCTTAGAAGAAAATCTAGCTATATTATTCTGCTATAAGATAAACGTCCCTTTTGAATAATTTACTTACGTGTTCGATAGAGCGGTGAATCCATTGTGATCATTGCTACGTGGCTCCCTCATGCACACGTGTCATCGTCTCATGATAATAAATAAATATTCCTCCATGCAAAAAATATTACTTAGATATTATTTTCATTTCTTCACTCCAATAAAAAAATCCCTTCTTTCCCATTTAACATCCCCTCTCGAGAAGAAATGTCTAGTCCTTTAATGGCCATTTCACAGTCTCTTTTTAAGATGACAATTCCATTTTATCACTCAACTTGTACAACTCCATTAATGGCTAAAACTGTAAGAATAAACGGCCCAAATATCATTTCACTTTCAGCCCATATGAAAAATTACAATTATGACCCATCTGTTTTAGAACCTATAGAGATACCACCAGAAAAGCCTGCTAAGGAACCACCGTTATCACCTCCAAGCCATGGCCCACCCATTCCATTACCGCCCGATCATGATCCAGTGGGACCAGATATGCCTGGGCCACCGCCTGAGATTGTTCCGCCCGGTGGGCCTGATGTTATACCCCCGATGGACCCGGAGATTGTTCCTCCTGGTTGGCCGGATGTTACACCTTCGACACCGCCGGAGATTGTCCCGCCCACCGGACCGGATGTTGTGCCTCCGAAGGGGCCTGAACCTGAACCGTGGCAGGTTCCGCAGCCTGATGTCCCATCACCCATCATCTTTTGATGATTCAGTGTCGGAGCTAAAATTTTGAAGGATAGGTTTTTAATAAACTAATAATTTTATGGATCAACACTCTGTTTGAATCATTGTTATCCATTGTATTGTATTGTATCATTATTATACCTATAATGTTTGTTTTGATTGTTATTTAAAATGTATTGTTTTGTTTAATTTTTGTTGTTACGTAACAATGAAAACTCTCATTTTATGAAAATTGGTTTGTTTTCATTGTTACTTAATTTCTTTTTCCAATTATATCTTTAACATAATATTTCATAATACTATTTTACCCTTTATCTTATATTATTTAATTCTAGTCAACTTCCTATCGTAAATTTATAAATTAAAATACAATATGATACAATCAAATCAAATAATAAAAATGTTATTAAATAACAATAAATAATACCGTCTATTGTATTTATCATACAATACAATACATTATGAAATAATAGACAATAATGATTCAAACAGAATACATTATGAAATAATAGATAACAATGATCCAAACAGAATACATTATGAAATAATAGATAATAATGATTCAAACAGAGTGCTAAGTATATTTTGAATATTACCCCCGAGGAACCCCTTTTGGTTGAAATATATGAGTTTATTTATGAATTAAGGCTAATGATGAAGACACTATTGAGCTCTTTACATTAGGCTTGTAAGTGCACACAGTTATTAGGTTAATACGAGCTATTATTATTATTATTATTATTATATATTAAAATGAAATATGGAATTTACCTGTGCGCGTTCGAACCATTAACAAGCGACAATTTTCTTGTAAATAAAAAATAAATACGACTCGATCGAGACCACACAAAGAATAAGATTTAGATCTATCAATCTTAAATATAAAATAAATAGAAACATTGGTTATTGAACATAATTAATGTAATTTTAAGCGTATTATCTCGAATATTTTTCAAAATATAGCCTTTTTAATATTTAAGATTTTAAATGAAATTATCATATTTTACATTATATTGAATTTCTGCCAAATAAACTTACTAACGACGGGTGTCAAGAGTTGCATGTCCTCCTTGAATAACACGTATCAAATACAAGGTGTCTATCTTATTAAATAATCTCACTTGCACTATCCTATGCATTTACAAAAAAAATTGTGCTATAATCAAACAATATCCTAAATATACCAAAATAATACTCTACTAAAATGCTAAGAGTTTCAGTGAAAAATTGGGCCAAATACTATACAAAATCTCAAATATTACTTGTTCAAAATTTGAATATTTCACTTGGGTTTACTAGAAAAATGAGCAAGGAAAATCTGCCATCTGATTTTCCTAATACTACCACAACACCACCAAATATCAGCAGACCCACCGATGCACCGCCGGCGGTGGAGGATTCACCTTTCGTGCCAGATTTCGATGCTATTCCACCGTTAAGACCTGGTAAATAATCGTTTGATTCAGAATTTTTTTATTTTATGAATTGGAATTTAGTATCTATCAAACTTTATACATACATGTGTTCAATTTTATACTAATTTAAGTGTTTATTTATCTAACCTCAAAGTTGGAGGCTATTTATGTCACGTCGAGTTAAATATTATTACCTCAATAATGAATAATAGGGGAAGATTCATATCGTTAGAAGAAAGAGTTGCAACTTGTAATTACTTTTGTTATAGTTTGAATATTTAAAATTTAAAATATCTAATTTAACTTGATTTAAAGATTAGTTAGATTGACTTTAGATGGAAAAGCTAAATAAAATGTAAGGAGTAATTTTTTTCTACACGAACTAAAGTTATTAGATATAGATAGTATTAACACTATAGTGAACTGCAGGTGAAAACCCTCCATCACCATCACCATCACCAACCGCACCGCGGACCGATAGTCCTGAATTTTCCGATCCACCGAACACTTCTCCGTCAGGTCACGAAGCACCACAACCACCTACATCACCACCTGGACAGCCGGAGGCGTTACCACCACACGCTCCGGACGCCACGCCGACTAAACAACCTCCGGATGCTGGAGAGCAAATTAGAACATCTAATGTTAGATCTGAGTAGTGAAATATTTACATATTTTCGTTTTTAATTAATAATATATATAACTATCTAATATTCGAAATTTTCTAGATCTCATTTAGAGGTTTATTTGTTCGTCAACTCGAAATGTACATGATGCTAAGGGTATATTTGAACTATGTACGCTTTTTTTTAGAACCCCAAGATAATCCGCAACCGCTACCATCTCTGCCCTTTGGGTGAGCATTTTGTGCGCACTGGGTAAAACTTCCACGATGTAATAGCCCGTAAATCACACGGGATGTAACCGCACCAGGCAAGCCTTATGCGACAAGCTCGACTCAGAAGGCATTGAGGGGGGATCGATCTCGGGTCATCCGTGTGGATAACCACCCTCCAAACCAACTGAGGCATCCCGAAGGATCTATGTACTGTTTTTTACGTAGTAATAATACAAAGTATTTAGTTTCGATGGAAAAATAAGTTTGCGTTTGAAGGGAAATTTGCATAGCATAGAGATTATTCGAGGGTTAAGCGTTCTATTTATCGTTATTATTTGAATTCATGATCTTCTATTAAGCAAGATGAGATTTTATCTATCTCATCCCGACATTGTTAGATTAAATTTGTGTTCGATTGAATTCAGTTGATTTTGTTTAAATAATATATTTGTGTCAAAGAATTTGTTAAGTACTGATACATTAAATTTGAAGTTCAATAATTAACCCTTGAAATCGCCACTTTAAAATTTGTCTTTACCAAATTATGTACTCCTACTATATTTCATTTTAAAACCAATTAAGCCACAAATTTTACATTACTAGGTAAAGGCCCCTTTGATTACCTAAACCAAACAGGCTCTTTTTTTTTCATTTCTTTTTTTAAATTGTATGTTGTTTAATTTTGTGATTTGCATTTTTGTCCCTATTTTGTATTTGTCTTTAATTTTTTCACCGATTTCTTTTCATATTTTTGCGTTATAATATCTCACAAGTTATGTCCACGACGTTACCTAAATAGACTAATTTTTTGCTCATTGCCAAGTGTAGCAGTTAGCAATGTATACTAATTAGAAGAAATTGCATGGTAGTTTCCTAAAGTGTTGGACTTATTTGCTACCAAAATGATGGATGTTCATCACGCCTCTTAAGTTTCTTCCTACATATAAAAATACTAACTATCCTTTATGTATTTTCGGAGTTAATTTGCATCGCTTGCTTAGCACAACGACTAATTCTACAGGTATTTGCTACCTTCCATCAGCACACAGATACGATAATCTATTTTCTAGCTTTCAAGTCTAATGCAGATTGAATGCTTTTTTTAAATTTAAGTTATATATATTGATTAGAATGTTAACTTCTTTCATATGATCATGGCAACTTAACTTGTTAATTTAGTGACGCTACTAGGGTTTTCACTCTACTATATATACATAAAAAGTAATTTTAATCATTTTATTAAGGTTAATTACCGTTCATGTTAGTGTAAAGATTTGCGTGTAATTATCTTATAAGTGATGTGATTGTGTAAGTATTTTTTACGATCAATTCATAGAACTTAATCTCTCTTGTGGCTAAATGTATGATTGAAAAGTGAATTAGTAAATATGATAAGTCTTGGTAGACGTTTGTAAATAATAGATGTTGAATCCTGTCTTTGTATGTTTACTGCTTTATATTTTGAATCCCCATAGTGAAAATCTTGATTCCGTCACTGAACGTGAGGGCTATACCTTCCAAGAATTTGTACTTTTCCTTATGTTTTTCACCTTTGTTTCTCTATGTAGAGCCTGAGAACTTGTGGACAGCATGAAGATCAAAGTTTTACTTGCAGCATTACTGATATGGAATTTATGTACCTCTGCCTTTGGCTTCAATAATGCATCTGCTAATAATACGATACGAATCGGATTAAAGAGGAAAAATTTGGATATTCATAGCATGAAGGCTGCAAGAATTTATGCTAAACATCATCATAAAGGTTCAAATATGAATCTTGGTGCTCTTAGAGATGAGATAGTTTATGTTAAGAACTATATGGACGTCCAGTATTTCGCGGAGATTGGTATCGGTTCACCTCCTCAGCATTTTTCTGTTGTTTTTGATACTGCTAGTTCGAATCTTTGGGTCCCGTCCTCGAAATGCATTTTCTCTGTAAGTTCGTTATGAAATTGTGCACACCGTTGTAGTTTCAGGAAGAAAATTGAAGTGTGTGACCGTCTCAGCTAAAAGCTTAAGCTATTAGCGAGAACAATACATTTATTTACTTAATCTCAGGTCCTTTTGTGTGTGATTATCTAAGCTAAAAGTTTAAGCAATTAGTGAGAGAGCACACTTTTATTTGCTTAACTATGTTTTCAATCCCTTGTAAGCATTTTTTTTTCGTGCAGATCGCTTGTTATCTTCGTTCCAAGTACAGATCAAGACTATCGACTACATATACAAAAATTGGTATTTAACCAATTGACTTCAAAACTCCTTATTTCGATTAAATATAATTTAATCTTTATACACTGCAGAGGTTCAGTTAAATCTTTTGGCTTTCTACTGTAGGAAATCCTAGCAAAATCCCTTTTGGAACTAGATCAGTGCGCGGATTGTTCAGCCAAGACAACGTTAAAGTTGGGAGTTCTGTCATAAATCAGCAGGTGCCAATCTTAATTCTTTGTAGCTTGACGTTGTACGTATGTTCTTAATGCTAAATGTTCAAACAAAAATCTATCAGGTTTTCACTGAGGTAACTCGGGAAGGATTTTTCACATTCTTGAGTGCACGATATGATGGGGTACTAGGACTAGGATTTCAGGATGTTGCTGCAGAACGAGTAACACCAGTATGGTAAACATTTCTATTTTGTTCATAGAATAGTATTACTTAATTTTTCGCCAAATTTCTAATGCTTGTTTGACTGAAGCAAGCTGAGTCTCTAAATGATAGCTGAATCTTATACTCCCTCCGTTTCAATCTGTTTGTCTGGTCTTGACTTGACTCGGAGTTTAAGAAAGTAAAGAAGATTTTTGAATCTTGTGGTCTTGAACACGTCAGGTGGGAAGTTGAAAGAGGAAAGAAACATTCTTTTTGAAACTGACTAAAATGGAAAGTAAGACAAACGAATTGAAACGGAGGGAAAACATATTTTTGTTCCAATCATGTGCACTAATTTAGCATGATATTGGCAGGTATAATATGTTGCTTCAACGTATTGTTACTCAGCCAATCTTCTCGCTCTGGCTGAATCGAGATCCTAAATCTAGGCTCGGGGGTGAAATTCTCTTCGGAGGGGTTGATAGTACTCACTTCAGGGGTCAGCATACTTATGTTCCAGTTGCTCAAAATGGTTACTGGGAGGTAACTACTTAAACTAAGTAGAGTATTTTATGCATGTTGTTTACTACTAGTATTTTTCTTCTTATTGTTTTGAGTTTGTTACATTTTACAGATTGAAATAGGGGACGTTGTTATCGGAAACAATTCAACAGGTAATATATTCACTAACTCATGCTGAAGAGTGTGACCATCTCAGCTGAAAGCTTATGTAAATCTTGTTATTTCCCGTCACAGGTCTTTGCAAAGGTGGCTGTCCAGCGATTGTGGATACTGGAACGTCTTTCCTTGCTGGTCCGACTGTATGTGTTCTCATAATGATTGCTCATTTTTCTTAATCTTATTCGTGACGTTTTTCTTTGTTTCTCATCCGTCTATTTATTTGCTCGTTTCAGACTATTTTGACTCAAATCAATCATGCTATTGGAGCAGAAGGATTTGTTAGTATGGAATGTAAAACTGTTTTCTCGAATTATGGGAATATGATTTGGGAAAACTTAGTATCAGGCGTAAGCTCCATTTCTACTTCTCGTTGTTTTGGCCCTTTCGCGGATTCTAAATGGCCTTTACCTGGCCTATGTTGCCCGGATTCTTCAAAAATGTCACCTTTGTGTGTCGGACCTCATTTTTGGAGGATCTGACACTGGTGCAGAGGCAAGGACCCGAGCAACACAGTTCCTGGCTCAACTTTGTATGCATATTTTGAACGTCTAATAATGCTTTAACATTTCACTCTTTGTCCCTGCAGTTACAACCAGAAAGAATTTGCCACAGAATTGGTATTTGTACACGTAACGGCACGTTTGATGTAAGGTTAGAATTTCGAACTCCTCTCCTAATTCCCCTCAAATGATGTAGGATTAGAACGTTGAAACCGAGACTTATATTGTAAACGTATGCAGCCATGTCGAGGAGAAAATGGTAGCTGGAAGTTCAAAATTGGAGAAGCTGCCGAATGATGAGAGTGGTTTATGTTCTTTCTGTGAGATGACAGTTTTCTGGATGCAAGTAGAGCTTAGAAAAGAGACAACAAAGGAAAAAACATTTGAATATGTTAATCAGGTAAATCTGTTTCTATGTTGCTCGGATTCTCCAAAAAAATGAATAACGTTTAGAGGATTTGTTTATCCTCTAAACACATCCGACAACATTTGTGAAAGATCCAAGTAACATGAATCCATTTAAGAGATATCTATACTTGCATCTGATTACTCTTATTTTGTGTTGAAGCTGTGTGAGAAGCTTCCGGATCCTCGAGGAAAATCGTATATCAACTGTGACGTGTTTTCGCTGCCACATATCACAATTACCATTGGGAATAAACCTTTCCCCCTTTCTCCAGATCAAGTAAGTTGTTATCAAATCGTCTCGTTTATTTGCAACACAGATCAAATTCTGTGTTTCTTTGCGCGGAAGTTTATTGAAGTAGTAGAGAAACCATAGCCATTAGTTTATGTTCTGTTTGTTCTGGTGGATCAGAGGACCAACAAGGTGACTACTGCTAACCACAACAAAGCTCGACTAACTAAACGAATTCTGTGAGGTGTAGGGATGGTTCTTATAATTGTCCTGCTTAACGTGCTATTACAATGTGCATACTAGAAGCACTTTTATTCTCACACAACAAAGTTCGACTAACTAAACGAGCTTTTTGTGTGTAGGGATGATTTTCTTCGTTGGGCTTAACGTGCTATTATACAATGTGCATGCTAGAAACACTTCGATTCTTTCAAAACAAAAGCTCAACTAAGAAAACTTTTTCGTAGGGTGTAAGGATGGGTTTTTTCGTTGAGTTTAACGTGCCATTACAATGTTGCATACTAGAAGCAATGCTATTCTTAGGTATCTGTTCTCTATCTTTCACAGACTAACTACTTTCTGCTCGGTTTTTGGTAATAGTATGTTATCAGAGTCGAAGACAATCATGATACTCGCTGTTTTAGTGGATTTACAGCTTTGGATGTGCATCCACAACGTCCCCTCTGGTAAAAAAAAATTAAATTGTTTGGCGCGAATTATGAATGTTTTGTCACCTCTTCATTTGCACGCGATGTCCACGAGAATGATTTTGAAATTGTTGATATTGGCAGGGTTCTTGGAGATGTATTCTTGAGAGCATACCACACTGTTTTTGACTTTGGTAATCTACAAGTTGGATTTGCAGAAAGTGTTTAGAGCATATTTCAAGAGTTATGGCCAAAATCTATCATAAAATTGTTTGGTTTTGAAAGATTTGCAGAAAGTGTTTAGAGCATATTTCAAGAGTTATGGCCAAAATCTATCATAAAATTGTTTGGTTTTGAAAGATTGGTGCTGGTTTACTACCTGAATTGTCACTTTGTTGGTGAGAGTTCGATTCTCGACGCCTTGTAATCCTTCCCATTTGTCCTTCCTCTACCTTTTTTTTTGGCTTTTCAGTAGTTAGAATGATGCATAAAGAGGTGGTGTATAAAATTCCTAATATATTTGTAACCTTTTTCTTATTCAGTGTATGATGCATTTTGCAATAAAATTTAATATTTATAGAAAATAATAAATTGATGATTCATTATTTATTGACATTGTATATAAACATGCCTTTTAATCTGGCTTTAGTAGTGACAAGTGCTTTTGGAAGGCGCTATACCATTGAGCTACGTTTAGTTTTTTAATCAAGGGGTTTAAATCTAATATATATATATATGCCTAGTTAGTTCGGGTGAATTCCTTTCGGCTCTCCAGATTTACCTCTATTAACAATAATGTCCTTTAAATTTGTATAAGTACACAGTAAGCTTGTATAAAGTTAAATAAATGAACACATGCGGTAAATTGATCAATGACCTTTCAAGAGTACTTTTTTTTCCTTTGATAGAGTGATAGTTAATCTCAATGTTCTTAGTCCTCTTATGAAATACTACATTTAATGCAGAATGTCCATAAAATACAGAATGATCAACTTCACTACGAGTCATGTCAAACTCTTAAATTATTGTGCTGAACTTTTCAAATCAAGATCGATTTCAGACCCAATCCACATACAAGGCTAATAAACCCTCCTTTAGCAGCAAATTAAATGATTACTCCATATAAATTTCTTCCTCAAGACCATTAGGGAGAAAAATACCTTCAATGTGACATTTGACATAAAATACATTCAAATAAATCTATCTCTTTCTTTTTTAATTTCGAATAAAGTTACAATTTTTTTTTTTTTGAATACTCATCAAATAAATTAGAAAATTTACAATAGCTCGCAATCTACACGAGAAAGGTAAACGCTAGCGTTAGCTTAGTCGTAGCTTTTCAATAGTATAAAAACTTGTCACACAGCATAAAAAGTCAAAACTCCATCTCCGCACGTCATATTCACGTCTCCGTTGCAGTGACCCAATTCCCAAAAATATATTGTGCATTACCTAAATTCCGGCGAGAACAAGTTGTAAATCCATCGGACGGAATGGAAATCGGAGACGGAGTGAAGTGCTCCAAGGTAGTAGCTTTGGTAGCTATTTTATTATTCAGCTTCGTCGGCGACCTATCGGCGTTATCGGTGACGGTAAACGACGTAGAGTGTGTTCAGGAATACGTGCTGTATGAAGGCGATACAATTTCGGGGAACTTCGTTGTTGTAGATCATGATATCTTCTGGAGCTCGGATCATCCCGGCATTGATTTCACTGTATGACTCTTTTTTCTTTGCCCCTTTCTCTGAAGTATAAATTCCTGATCTTTATGCTCAGTTGTTTGAAATGTGAAGTTGATTTAGTTTGGTTGTTGTCAGATCCTGTTTTTATAGGTTCAAAAGGGATGACAACAACAACATACCCATACCCAGTGTAATCCATCAATTGGGATTTGGAAAGGGTAGAATGTATACAGATTAAGATAGAGAGGTTGTTTTCGTTAGATACCCCGCTTAAAATAAAGCATTTCCAAGCAATTTGAGATTGAAAAGGGATAAATGCCCCTTAAATATGATTTAATATACAAAAAGCTAACTAATTATCTGACCTAAGGGTGTTGGGTAGATGGATAGTAGTCAATTAGCTGGGAGGAGAACCGTGGGTTTTAGGTTCAAATCCAAAGAAACACTAGGTGATTTCTCCTATCTGGCTAAGTTTTGGGGAGCTAGTAGGTATTCGGTGGAATAGTTGAGGTAGTATCATCAAAATATAATAAACTATTCATGTGTGTTAATTTGTAGTATCTTCAAAGTGCTCCAAGAATTTACAAAAAAAGAAGAAGTTAAAGTGATGTTAATATGTGAAAAGGAGTTGACTCAAGAAGCTATCTGGTTTCTTTGCTCGATGTTGTCGTTTTTATGCACCTGAAGCACTGATGTTGACCATCTTCCTCAATCCTCAGGTTCTTTCCACCCTTTAAATCTAGAGTTCACCAACTTGTTTGCAACTAATGTGCAACCTTGCATGTGCCTATCTTCCATGAAGGCATTACAAAAGAAAGCAACTTTGCTAGAATTTTATAGATGCACTTCTAGCTTTGAAGTTTTTTCTTGAAAGTGGATACACTTTCCACTATAATAATGGGAAAGATGTACTAGGTCTTTTTTTATATATGCCATTTTTCATGAAGAAATTGGTTCTATGATATCATTTTTTGACGGAACTCTTTGACATTTTTGAAAGAACGCCATAAGAAACCATCAAAAGCTTGGGAGTTTGTCCCTAAAACAATTCTTAACTACTTACTAATCATTCCTGTTAATTCCTCTCCAAAGTCCAACCACTCCCTCCCCATCTCCTATACCCTCCCCCCTCCTCCTTTCCCATAATGTATTGCTAATAATATATTGCTGAAGTCTACATCCTCCCGTCTAAGACTCCAAGCGACATCCTCCCTATATAGATGTGTATAGAACCCTTCGATTGCATTCCCACCAGCTCTTCTCCCTCGAACACTACAGCCCTTGCAACGCAATGCTTCTAGGAAGTTTCTTCGTTTGTTAACTATAGCTGGAGCAATGGAAAGATTTTGTATACAATTCCTTTCATTTAACCATATCACCCTTTAATTTTTCCTGCAACTAGTTTCCGGAGCAATTGTGATTGGATCATAATTGTTTTAGAAACAAAAAAAAAAACTTTTTGTCTTATGGTTTTGCTTTGTTTCCAGCTTTATATTTGCTTTCTTCTTCTTCTGAGAAAAACGATTCGTCTTAGCTTTGCATGTACATATTCTTCTTCTACATCATACATATAGCTGCAAGGTCTCTTCTATTTAGATTACTTAGAGAAGAAGAACCAAAGAAATTGAGGGTGAGTTCCCACTGCTGGACTTCGACTTAAATTGAAGTTGAGTCGAAATTTCTTTGGTAGGCATATCAAATGAAAATCACAGATGAGAATATTTTCCACGATAAGTATTGGTTTGTTAAAGGTTTTTGTTGTCTTAATTGTCAAAGTTTATTGTGAATGATTATGATTTACACCAAGGTTAGGAAAATAACTTATTTTTTCCTTCCTGTGATGATGTTTTAAGATGGAAATCATTAAAAGAGAGGAAAATGCTTATACCTTTGAGATGATGAACATTTTTGACAGGAGTATAACCTAGTACAAGTCTTATTCTTCTATGACTTCATCTGCACCTAAATACTATTCTAGATGCTCCCAGTGTTGTCTAAAAGCTAACATCAATATTACTACTCTACATTGTCGCTTACGCAACTTTCAAAACCACCCTCCAGGAAAACCATATGTCCCATCTTAACTTCTAAGACATTAAACGATGATAACGAAATGGTTTTCCTTCACTAAAGCCTCCTAATACTTTCTATGTGGAAATATCTTTTCTATTAGCTAAGTTGAGCTTATAAATTGTTTTATGTTTAATGGTCTATGATAAGTAAGCAAAGCATATTTTACTTCTCTTTTGCTACCCATTGAATAAACAATTCATATTTCTTTTGTATCTTTAGTCTTATTCTTGCTCTTTGCCTTTTTATCAGTCTAAAATAGGCAGTTGATTGTCAACCTATGATTTGAGATGTGTGAAAGCAATGAAGTTTTTGCCTTTTAGCATAATTAAAAGTTGAAAGCAGTGCTTAAGTGCACCAAAATCCATAAGACTATTGCTTTGGACATTGATCCCTTATGTCCCTTAAGAAGCATCCCTTATATTGAAACAGAGTGTATTAGAGCTAGCTTTGTGGATTAAGTGAGCAGGCAATTAGTTTGGTAGCTTAGTACTTCTATATCTACAAACTTCATGATTTCCATCTACACTGGGTATGTTGTTGTCATTGCTTAGGAATGTGCTCCGCTCCGACTGACCTATGAGCATCTGCGTACTTTTGAGTCCCCAATTTGTCAAACAGAGCTATCTTACCTGATCCGAGTGGCCAGAGAAACTTAAGCATTAAAGCCTGCGTACTTTTGAGTCCCCAATTTGTCAAACAGAGCTATCTTATCTGATCCGAGTGGCCGGAGAAACTTAAGCATTAAAGCTAACTTCACTTAGATCCTATGTGTTTGATGCTATCTGAAGGGACAACCCTCAGCTAGGATTGACCCTCTTATTCGATGTAGCATAGGATTTACCATTTGTCCCATTCAGCCTAGATGCATCATTGAAACAGATCTTTCAAGCATCCTTTGCTGAGCAGTGAGCTTATAAACCAATTGCTATTGGGGCATCTTACACAGAGTGGTACTACTCAAGTAGGGATTTCAGTAGTTCCAGGTTGCTTGCTAGATTTTCTTATCCAACCTTGGCTCTTCAGCTCTGTGCCTCCCTATCATCTTCAATGAGCCTCTCCTTTTTTTTGGGGTGGGGTTGGAGTTTTAGGGGGGGGGGGGAGGTCATACCACTATTGGTGACTTCAGAAGCCATTCTCCTACTATACAACTACTTCATCCTTCTTAACTATACAACCACTATACAACCACCTCATACCTTGTGCAGCCTCTTCTGCACATTCTCAAAAGTCAAACCCACTAGCTCTTCTATGCGAAGCTTATTCCCAACTACCAATCTTCTATCATTCTTGACTGGGAAGGTTGAAGATGGAATAGATAAATATGATTGTCCTTTGTGTTCATAAGAAGTCATGGGAATGCAATATCTCTACGTGTCAAATCAGTTCCTAGCTCATTACCATGTCTTTGCATGGCTGATAAATGTTATGGTTCCAATGATAAAAAAATTTAGTAATGCAACTAATTTGATTTAATAAAGGAACTGGCGAACTCACTGTTTATGTCTTACTATATGCATGGCCTCAATTTACTCGAGAAATTTAAAGTTGGAGATATGCTCCAAATGAAAATATTTTACATAAACAGAACACAGAGTACATTATTTTTCTTTTGATTCCGCTCTCTCTGCTGCTACGTATGGAAAATAGAATACAACCCAAGATGTATTCCTTTTGCTGATTTTTTTTACTCATGCAGGTGACATCGCCTTCAGGAAATGTTGTGCACACAATGAAGGGAACAGCTGGTGATAAGTTTGAGTTCAAGGCCCCAAGGAGTGGGATGTTCAATTTCTGTTTTCATAATCCACATTCATCGCCAGAAACAGTCTCGTTCTACATACATATTGGACACATTTCCAATGAACATGACCTTGCCAAAGATGGTTTGTCTTCTTTGTTATAGTATTGTTCTTTTATGGCTAGATTAAGCATGTTATATTTCCTATTTGTCCATTCCTCTTCTTAGTTATACTCTTTACTGACCTTTGCAGAACATTTGGACCCCGTCAATGTCAAAATTGCTGAACTAAGAGAGGCATTGGAGTCAATTACAGCAGAGCAGCATTACTTGAAAGCACGTGATTCTCGTCATCGTCGTAGTGAGTCTTCAATCTTTTCCTCGATTGAAAACTTGATTGACTTCTAATTCTAAAGATGCATATGTATAAAAATGTTTACCTTTCAGCAATCATTCCTTGCTTTATCACCTGGATTGGTAGATTTGCTTTCTAATGACATGAGGCAGCTATTTCATTTATGTTTGAACCAAATAATGGTTAATTCTGAAATGGTTACACCAACCATTGACCGGGTCTGGACGTTTATGCCAAGACCGTTGTTGATAAGCCATAACATGTTCTTAAAGACACTAACATCTGATGACTGTGGGAATCACTCAGATTTCAGCAACCTATTTGGTTTATTAGAATATTTGGACTAGCTATTACTGGAATAATGTCAAGCTATTGCTGTTAGTATATCTTGGTTATATGTATCTTGTGTTGAAATTTTCTTCAGCACTTGTAAGTTTATTGGTCTGATTCTGAAAATGAACCTTTTCTCATTTACTATCTGCCCTATTGCTTTATGACTATGGTTTAAAATTCTTTGAGCATCATTGCTAAGAGAGTAAGGTGAAGTTCTCCGTTATTTGAAGAGTTGCACTTTTCTATTGCTAAAAGGTTGTAGTATCATTTTTCTTCTTGACTGCTAAATGTGTCTTTAGCTATATCCATTTGTTCTTATGATAGATTGGAAGTCTTCTTATAGCTTTTTGTTTGCATTTTTTTCCGAAGTAATTCATCAACTCCCCCGATCGATCAGTACTATAAGAATTTGTACTGAACATCCCATCTGTAACTGTACAGGCTCCCATAAGAACAACGTAACAGAAACAATAATAACGATTTTTTCTGTCCTTTCATTGTAAATACCTGTCTTACCGAGACAGAAATAGAACTGTTCTTTTTTGACGTGCATGTTTCTGGTGCAGCTAACCAGAGCACAAGGGACCGTGTTATATTTTACACCGTCGCAGAGTATCTTCTGCTTATATTAGCAAGTGGACTACAAGCGATGTACATTCGTAGCTTATTCAGTAAGTCCATCGGTTATAATCGTATCTGATGACAAACTTTACAATGCTGCATACGGTCTTTTCCCGTTGTCGTCGTCCTACAGGAAGTTAATTTAGTTGGGGTTGAGAGAAAAGTATCATTCTGGCAGAACTAATTCTGAACTATTTCCAAAGATTGGCTCCATTCATACAACAGACCAAATGTTCTAAAGCTACTTTGCTGTTTGGATGAAATGTTTTTGACATTGGTTTATGTTGTATTTGAGTAATTTACAACTCACAAATTCCAATTTTTACAATTATTTACTAGTATCTCTGTTTTCAAATATTGATTATTATTATTTTTTTGACAAATTGAACTTGTTTTAAATTATTTGTTCTTTTGGAAACCATTTATTCTGTGCCCGTCTAATTCAGTACTACATATTGACCGCTAAATGATATTCTCCCACTTTTTGTGAAAATTCTATATCAATAGAATAACAAAGATTCTCCACTCATTTTTTTTTAATTATATAGAGATAAGAAAGAGATATAATCATAATGTCTTCTTTTTTCTCTCTCTTTCCATGACCCCATTTATCATCTTGAGATATGCTTTCTTATGTGAATGAAGAATGAAAGATACCACAATAATTTTGTGGTACTTTATAATCCAACTAAAAAAAGTTACAAATCAAGAATGGGAACCTGTTTTTTTATGGAAGATGCATATTTTTATGGAACCTGTTTTTATGGAAGATACATATTTTTATGGATCCTGTTTTTCCTACTTTCATCAGGAAAGTCATTTTAATAATTTGGTGAGAAAATGCCCAAAATAGTCCCTCGTCTTTGGGTTAAGACTCAAAGTCATCCTTGAGTTTTCACATGGAGCATTAATAGTTCTTCATGTTTGCAATATTGGTGCACTTTTGGTCCTTCTTCAAAATTTTGCCTATTTTTTAACATTAATTTTATTCTTAATGTATGGAATGTTTAATCATCATTTTATATATTTAGTAGAAATAATAAATAACTCCATGTGAGAGATTGTGAGAAGAAAAACACCTTATTTTGTTTAGTAGAAATCGTATTGCAGGTAAAGTCGAGAGGTTCATCACGACAATTTCACGTACAATAGTATAATTTTTTCTTTTCTTGCAATGTCATATATTAAAATGTTCTTAGTTTAGCTGCAGTCATATTTATACTGAACAGAACAAGATGTCCTTCTTCTCACCTTCTCTCACATAGAATTATTATTTCTACTAAATATATAAAAAGACGATGAGACATTCCTTACATAAAATTATGAACAAAATTAATGTTAAAAAACAGGCAAAAGTTTAGGGGAGGACCAATATTGCAAACACGAGAGACTATTAGTGCTCCATGTAAAAACACAAAGATGATTTTGAGTCTTAACCCAAAGATGAGAGACTATTTTGAACCTTCTCTCTAAAATTTTACATACCAATCACACCTCTCTAGTTAATATTTTTTTTATCAAGAGATGTGTAAAATAAAACACGACAAGTAGGGAGTATATATGCAAGGATCATGTTGAATTAAATTCCATGGCCTTTGACTATCTTGGTTGGCCAATTTTAATTAAAAACACATTTGTCTTGTTTCCTAGATAGTGAAGAAGAAAAGTTTGTTTTTAGGACCACGTTCGAATCTAGCCTTAAAACAGGGCAAAGTTCATTCAATTTGGAAAAAATAAAGTGTAGGTGCTTTGATTATTATTATATTACTTTTCCCAAAATAAATACTACTTTTGTTTGTACAACTTTGAATTCAAACTACTTTTTTTTTTTAAAAGAGGGTTCCTAGAAAGTAGAAAGCACGTCATTTTAAAAAATAATAATTTATGAGCATATTTTTTTTATTTTTTTTAAATTTAAATTATTACTTTTTTTATATTAAAGCATACTTCAATGTTATACATGTTTGTGATCATAAATAAAAATAATATTTGATAACTTAACATTAAGTGTGTCTTAATATAAGAACTTTTTTTAAAACTATGATGGATCATTTGATTGGAAATAAATTATTTCGGGATAAATTATTCTATTATGTATATGAGATAATTTATTTCATCACTAAAATATAAATAATGAGGTAATAATTCGAGAATTATCTAATCGAGTCCTCAATGTATATAAGTTTTTAATTTTTTTTGTCCAAATCCAAACGGCTATAGATCTTTGTCTTTCGACATTGCTGACATATATCAATGATTTAGTATAATCAACACAAAAAATCAAATATTTGATTACCTAAATTAAACAATTAATATCTCCCTCCAATATTTTATTTTAATTTTAACCATATAATATAAAAATCACCAACTCATTGTCCAAAAATCCAAACGGCTATTGATCTTTGACTGTCGACATTAAACAACAATAACAACATGACCTATATATTTTCATAAATAATGTTGGAGAAGGATGAAATAT
>JAJOOS010019505.1:0-31434 GCA_029582725.1 Solanum chiquidenum
GTGCTCTTTCTATCCACTTGATATCCTGCATAATCGGCATCTGCATATCCTATCAGTTCAAAAGAATCTCCTGCTGGATAGCATAGGACCAGGTCCCCTGTCTTCTTCAAGTATCTCAAAATCCGCTTGGCAGCCTTCAGATGTGCTCTTTCTATCCACTTGATATCCTGCATAATCGGCATCTGCATATCCTATCAGTTCAAAAGAATCTCCTGCTGGATAGCATAGGACCAGGTCCCCTGTCTTCTTCAAGTATCTCAAAATCCGCTTGGCAGCCTTCAGATGTGCTCTTTCTATCCACTTGATATCCTGCATAATCGGCATCTGCATATCCTATCAGTTCAAAAGAATCTCCTGCTGGATAGCATAGGACCAGGTCCCCTGTCTTCTTCAAGTATCTCAAAATCCGCTTGGCAGCCTTCAGATGTGCTCTTTCTATCCACTTGATATCCTGCATAATCGGCATCTGCATATCCTATCAGTTCAAAAGAATCTCCTGCTGGATAGCATAGGACCAGGTCCCCTGTCTTCTTCAAGTATCTCAAAATCCGCTTGGCAGCCTTCAGATGTGATTCCTTGGGACAGGCTTGAAATCTAGCGCACATACCCACACTGAAGACGATGTCAGGTCTTCTTGCCGTTAAGTACAAGAATGATCAAATGGTCCTTCTATACATAGTTTCATTCACCATTAAATCATAATCATCTACTCCCAACTTTGTGTTTGTACCCATGGGAGTATCAATAGGCTTAGAATCCATCATGTGAAATTTCTTCAACAACTCATTTATGTACTTTTCTTGACAAATCAAGGTACCACTTGAGGTTTGCTTGAGCTGCAGCCCAAGGAAAAAACTCAGTTCTCCCATCATACTCATTTCAAATTCACTCCCGATTAGTGAGGCAAATTCCTCACATAGGACCTCAGAAGTCACCCCGAAGATAATATCATCAATGTACACCTGAATGATGAGCAATTATTTTACCTCTTGTCTTCAAGAAGAGAGTATTGTCTATCTTTCCTCTTTTGAATCCATTTTCCAGAAGAAATTTAGACAATCTTTCATACCAAGCTCTGGGAGTCTGTTTCACTCCATAGAGAGCCTTGTCCAGTTTTAGCACATGATTTGGGTAGTTGACATCCTCAAATCCAGGTGGTTGCTTCACATAGACCTATTCCTTCAAGTAGCCATTTAAGAAAGTACTTTTTACATCCATTTGAAATAACTTAAATTCCATAAAGGCTGCAAATGCAATAAGTATTCTGATAGCCTCCATTCTAGCCACATGAGCAAATGTTTCATCATAGTCAATGCCTTCTTCTTGATTATATCCTGAACCACCAATCTTGATTTGTTTCTTGTGATGACACCATTTTCATCTAGTTGTTTCTTAACACCCATCTAGTCCCTATGATAGTTCAGTCGGGAGGTCTAGGTACCAGGTGCCATACTTTACTCCGCTCAAACTGACGAAGTTCCTCTTGCATGGAGTTTACCCAATCAGTATCTTTCAAAGCTTCCTTGACATTTTTGGGCTCAATATTAGATATAAACGCTGAGAATGCCACCAGACTTTTAATTTTGGATCTGGTTTGCATTCTAGAGTTCAATGGAGAGATGAGATTATCAAGAGTATAAGGTGACTGATGCTTCCACCCTGACTTAGATTCAGGGGTCAAGGTTGACCTGATTGCTTCTCTTCATCTTCGGAATCATCATTTCTAGGTTGAGGTGAATCCTCATAATCAACATTGTTAGACAAACCGGGTCTCTCGTCAGGCTCATGATCTTCATTTACTTCTTCAGTTGGATCATGTGCATCAATGTCAGGATTTTGACTTCTTTCAGCTTGTGATTCATTCACCTTGTCTCTCTGAATCTGAAGAAGTTCTTCTAGCTCATCATCATCCTTGTGCTTTAGACCAATGAGATCACTAGTTTCATTAAAAATCACATGAACACTTTATTTAATGCACAAAGTTATTTTATTGTAGACACTGTAGGCTTTGCTGGAAGATGAATAACCTACAAACACTCATTCATCGCTTCTAGGATCAAATTTCTTACATCATCTTTCCCATTATTCAGCACAAAACATTTGCACCCAAAATCCCTTAGATAACTCAGTTTGGGCTTTCTGTTGTTGAGTAGCTCATAAGGTGTTTTGTTCAGT
The DNA here is from genome assembly GCA_029582725.1 of Solanum chiquidenum. Classification (NCBI taxonomy): domain Eukaryota; kingdom Viridiplantae; phylum Streptophyta; class Magnoliopsida; order Solanales; family Solanaceae; genus Solanum; species Solanum chiquidenum. The sequence goes on from JAJOOS010019505.1 coordinate 2,176, forward strand.
AGAGACCTGATCAAACATTTGTTGGTCACATAACACGCAGTGTTAACTACTTTAGCCTAGAAGTTCTTAGGAAAAGTTGAATCTATGAGCATGGTTCTGGCAATATCAACAAGATTTATGTTCTTCCTTTCAACAACACCATTTTGCTAAGCGTTCTAGGAGCTGAAAAGTTATGGTGAATTCCGTTTTCAGCACAAAAGTTGTCAAACTTTGCATTTTCAAACTCAGTTCCATGATCAGACATGATCCCTGCAATCTTGCAGTTCAGCTTTGTCTGAATCATTTTGACAAAAATCATCAGCACATCATATGTCTCATCCTTGGAATTGAGAAACATAGTCCAGGTGAACCTTGAGTAATCATCCACCACCACCAGAATATACTTCTTTCCACCTCTACTTTGAATTTTCACAGGCCCACACAGATCCATGTGGATTAACTCGAGAGGTCTTGAGGAACTCACTTGCTTCTTTGATTTGAATGAGGATCTGGTCTGTTTACCTTTGACACACGCATCACACACCTTGTCATTACTGAACTTCAGTTTGGGTAAGCCACGAACCAGGTCCCTGGAAACAAGTTTGTTTAACAAAGAGGAGCTCACTTGACCAAGTCTTCTATGCCATAAGTTAGCATTTTCACTTTGGGCACTGAGACAAGTTAGATCATCTCCTTGAGCAGTATCTAGGGATGACAGTTAGGGTAGGGCAGGGAAGGGCGGGGCAGGGCACACCCTTAATAGGGAAGGACAGGGAAATAACTATATAGGACGGGGCAGGTAAATTATTTATTTAAAATACATAACGGGGAAGGGCGGGTAACGGGTTGTTTGCGGTTTTCTCGAGAATACAAAAGAGTAGAGATAATTCTGAAATTTGGCAAGCCAAAAGTATAGTTTTTGGAATATATTCCAATGCAGCAAGTGTCAAAGTCACTACGCTATGAAACTGTTTGGTATTTTTTTTATTATGAATCTATTTAATTTGATATACTATAATTAATTATGACCAGGAAATAAATATTTTGGTGAAAAATAATAATCTTAGTAGATATTTGTAAAACAATTGCAGTACTAGTGTTAAAACTTAAAAAGTTTATCAAAAGAGGTTAAACAAAAATTCATTCTTCAAAGTAAAAAATAAATAAGAAAAATGGAAAATAACATAAATGGGGCAAGGAAGGTCTTAGCGGGGTGGGTTAGGGCAGGGAATTTTTTTAAATAATGTTAAACGGGGCAGGGTAGGGTGGGTCAAAATCTTGGTAGGTCAAGGCTTGCCCCACCCTAACCCGCCCTATTGCCATTCCTAGCAGTATCCAGGTCAGCCACATACATATTCTTGCGTCTTCTGGCAGTTAAAATCATCTCCTTTGTTGACAAATTAGTAACAATGCACTTTTCTTATAAAAATCTGACCTCATTGCCCTTATCACATATTTGAGACACGCTGAGAAGACTATATTTCAGTCCACTTACATAATAGACATTCTCAATAGAGTGTTCAAACGATTTTTCAATTCTTCCAACACCAAGAATATACCCCTTCTTTTCATTACCAAAAGAGACACCTCCACCTTGAAGTGTCTTGAGTGAAAGGAATTTTTCAGTCTTTCCAGTCATATGTTTTGAACATCTACTGTCCATGAAACAACACTGACTGCTACTTCCTCCACTCCCCTGTAACAAAGATCAGCTGTTAGACTTGGGAACCCATTTTAATCTGAGTCCCCAGTAAACAGATAGAGGCATGATGAGATAATTTTTTGTCCAATGAGGCAGAATAGTTTTTCTCATATTAGAAGTTCTAGAAATGGGAGCAGGTTCCTTGTTCTGTGTAACTTTCTATCTTGAGTAGACAGAGAGTTTTTCTTGAGACCTTTTAAAGGCTGGACAATCCTTCTTCAGATGACCATTGCGACCATAATGAAAGCACAATAAATTGTCAGACACATACTTGATGTGAGGGTTATATGGAGGACTAATGTTCAAGCTTCCTAAACCCGTCCCATTACTTTGACCCTAACTAGTAATATTGGAAAGTAATTTAGAAAAATTGGTCCATTTCAGAGATTTTTTCAGTTCTTCTCTGAGACCAACCAGGTCCCTCTCCATTTGGTTATTTCTCTCCAAGGCTAATGCAAGTCTAGTTTCAGTAGTATTCAATCTGGTTTCTAGCTCTATTTGTAAGTTACTGGCCTCTCCCTTTCCTCTGCCACATTTCTCACTTAACATCTTTAGTTTTTCCCTGAGTTCTAGGTTTTCAGTCTCCAGAACTGTCAATTGTTGTTCCATAACCGACATATGATCAACCAATGCTACATTTTCTTCATGGAATATATTTGTTCATCAAGTTTTTTTCAGTTGTTAACTCGGTAATAATAGAGTCAATCAAAATAGCTACTAGATTCTTCAACTTTCTAACAGAGTAAACATTCAAGCTTTGTTTAAGGTTAGAAAGAGTTACCTCTTCCTCACCTTCTTCATCATCAGATTTTTCCATGAAAGCAAACATGGCATCAAACACATCTTCATCGTCTTTAACTGCAAGCATGGAAGCATCTTCAGGATGTTCTGACTCTTCTGAGTCACTTGAGGAATCACCCCAGACAGCAAGAGCTTTCTTCACAACATAGTTAGCAATAACTTTTCTTCCTTTCTTATCAGGGATCGGGTCCCTTCTCCTGTCCTTATCTCCTACAGGCCTTGAGTGGTCTTTGTGTTCGACCTTGACCATAGGGAAGTGTCTGATGAAATGACCTGGCTTTCCTCAATTTCTCATGCCAACTCCCTGATCCTTTTGGAACAGTACATGAAACTAACGCCTTAGACAAACTCATCCATCTTGACTCACATCCCATTATCATATAAGTTCTAAAAGCATTGGACAACCATAACCAGTCCCAACACTTAAACCATACACCAGACCCCGGTCATCTGCCTAACTTAACAACCATCATTTTAATAAACCAACAACATCATGATAAATAGAACCATAATTTACAAACAACTAAAGAATTGAGTCCCCATAAACTCAACCCAGTAGTTAAAACAATTATAATCACAAGTATAACATAGTTCAGACTCTCAGTCCTCACCTTGGATTCACATGCACGACCCACAATACCATAAACACATGCCAATCACATTAACAACAATCACGAATACATAGACTCGCAGTCACAATATCTTGAAATCAACCAATGCATGAAACATGTCACACATGAGCACAAATGTAAATACATGGTCCTCTCATGGAACCATAACACATGTACCTGGTCCTTTTTGTTATACCCCATTTTAACTCACGTCAAATAGTGTACAACATATTGGTGATTCCTAAATTAATTAACTAATGTAATGCTAAAGTTAAATACCTAAATATTTAACTAATGTGATGTTGAAGTTGAATCCAACTAATGGTCTACTTAACTTATGTGATTCTAGGTAAGGGTTCTAGTTATTATTAAGGAAAGAGGTTAAGCTTCCTTTAAGATTCGTTAAAATGATTACCGACCAAACTTAGGTTAATTATTAAAACTGCAAATTGAGTTTTAAGGAATTAGTCAAAGAATTACGTTGGAAAAACACGTCAATCTTAAATCAATTAGCATACTTGAAACTTGAAACTTCTTTTTATTTGAAGCAGAATAACAAAGACTTTTTTAAAAAAAAGATTTGTTGCAACTAAAAATAAAGACTCATTGCTTTCGAACTCTTATTTTTGTTTCAAAAGAAATCCAAGTAGCAAAAATATGAATAAGACCAACTCCTAGATATTTTAACTTGGACATTGCCATATCTAAATAAAATTTCAAATGCTCTTCACGTGAAAGAGATAAAAAAGATTATTTAAGAAAATGATTTCAAACTCTATTTAAAATGTTCGCAAGTCAAGTTATATACAATTATATTTATAAAACGACTCAAAGAAACTAAGACGGATAAGCTAATATAATCTTAAAAAATATTCGCTGAAATAATACTAATTACCCCCCTCTAAAGGCCAAGTGTCTAAGACGGATAAACTAATATAACGTAAAACAAACAATCACATGAGAAAAGAAAAGGATTAATTAACCTTAAAGCGAGCTAACAATGATCAGGTCACTCCTTCTTCTCCCTTATTTTTTTATTGCTTCAACTCGGATGCTTTTCAAGAGGGGGTGAACTGAATGAGGAGATAGATGCAGATTCCAAACATAGCGACAATATCGAGTATCACAAGGAGACTTCTCGTGGCAGCAAAAGTCTTTTATAAAGACTCCATTTTCTCCTCTTCATGCAAATAAAGAGAGTAAGAAGAGATTAGTAAGACGATTCAACTTTATGCGATATCGAATAAATAAAAAAAAGAGCCAAATAAAATCATACAACGAATACACTATCCAAAACATTTAAATGTCGAACGAGACACGTCTTGCAACTGGCTACTTTGAACCGAACCCAAATTTAATTTAGATCATAACATCTTTCTTAAGCATAAGACAAAGTCAAATCTCATCATATTTAAGCTATAACTTCCTAAAGGTTCAAGTGAAAACTTAAGCCATAATCCTTCAAATTTTATATATGACATTACTTCAAACATAGAAGAAACTTGTACATATAACTCCAATACATATCATATCATCATATCATATATTATTAAAAGTGAGAAGCTCCTAACCTCAAAGTTAGATTACCATTTTATCCCTACACTAGATTAAAATATAACAAAATACAATAATTAATTAAATAGTAAATAATGTAAGTCATCTTTTTTCCACCTTTTCCTATTTAATTACGGTTTTTCACATTATTTCTCTATTAGTATTGTGTACAAATAGTAGAGAACTGAAAAAGACATCATGAACTTTCAATTTAGAATTCATGCTTTCTTTCTCCATCATCAAAATCATATTTATCTTATAATTATATTATTGTACTCCATATGATAAATAATTATGACATGAACTTTTGCTCGTTTGGTCTCGCTATATATTTCATTCATGGTTCTCTCTTTCAAGCTTCTTTCCATCCTGGGGATTTCTTCTCATTTCGTTTATTCTGCTAGCTGGTGTCGCCCTCTTTCTTGAGAATGAGCATTTTTTAGTGGAGCCTTAGCACGTGAACTCATAGGAACAGGGTCCCTTCTTCTTTGCAGAAAAGCTTCTGAATTATCATCACATCAGTAGGCGCAGAAAGTAAATCTTGGTATTGACTTATTAAAAATCTCAAAGAGATAGCTTAGACAAATCTTTTTGTGTGAGGCCGTTGTTCCCCACCTTTCTTACCTTGTTTTTTAGGCTTCAAATTTTGTGACTCATAAGCCCTCCATATCTAAAGATAGATGGCTAAAGGGCGGGTTCCGCAGTTAACTAAAAAGGCGATCGATTGGCTTGGAGAGGAAAGGAAACCCCTTCGTTTCCAAGCTTTATTTTTATCTTAATTTTTTCATCTGGGCACCTATTCATTCTTTATTGGGGTGTATAAAGCCACAGAGTGATTCAGGCATCTATCTTATTGTATTGACGCAATGGAAGATCATGATTTCTCCCTGCTGCTCAAGTGGGATCAGATCAGGATTTAGCGAGAACAATTGTAATTGAATCGAGAACGGAAAGACTTCACTTCAACTTAATAAGTGACATCAACTTCGTAAGTGCTAAGGAAAAATATATCACCGAAAGGAAAGATGATAAAGGAGCCTAGCCATTTCACTCTACCTGAGTAATAAAGTGGAAACCCCCTCGCGATCGATTAAAAGGAAAGCCACATAGTCCGCAACGTCTTTCACTGCATCACATTTGCCGGGGCTGAATCACCTTTCTCAAGCGATCTCCTTTGCTCGTTGGCAGAACGTCTTGATGCGTGCGTCTAGTTTATTGGGGTGTTCACCTTTCACATTCCCAAGCCATTATATTTTGTGTGGTGAAAAATACCATCCTTTCATCCCTATAAATACACAAACTTAAACCTCAATCACTCCATCCATTTTAATTATTTTTTTTCACTTCTACACTCATATGTTGACTCATTGTTGTTCTACAAAATTTTCTAATGGCTATAGTTGATCACTTTCTTACAACAATCTTAATTATTGTAGTGTTGTTCAACTTCGGCTCAAAAGTTTTACCAAAAAAGGCAATTGAGATTTATTTAGAATTTTGGGGGGTTTTCTAATGTAATTGAGAGTTATTCTTTTGGCAAGAGGCTTCTTTGTTATATGATTAAATAATCCTATGTATTAGTTGAAATTTATTTCTTGTCACTAGGTAGCATACATTTTTTATGGTATAAGTTGTTAAGTTTAAAAGTAATTAGATCATTTATATTAAGCATTGTATTTGATTACTCCAAAAGAAAAACAATTATGTATCAGAAAAAGTAAACAATTAAAAATAAGACTTTTTTTTTTGTTAGAGTAACCAATATTCTTATCATAAGAACTAATAAATATATGAACAAGTTGTTTGTTTTTCAAGCATCTCCTTCCTTTACTTTAAAAGCTCTTAAAGGAGATGCGAATGGAACTATCGTTTAGATCAGTTCCTTTTTGTATGGATGAACCTAATATTAAATAAATAAAATCCTTCCAATTCCAAAGCAAAAAAAATATGTATTGTATCGAGGTACTTCCTCACTTTCTTCTTCGTATTTCTTTTCAATTTTTAATTTATCATGTGATTTTTGCTACCTATATTGTAAATTGCGTTTACTTTTTCTTTTTGTCATGACCCAAAAATGGACATGATGACGCTTGTCTATTCCCACCAAGACAAGTCAGCTTCAACCCAAAAGAAAATGAAAGAAATGCGGAAATACAATATAATAGAACAAGATAAAGGCAGAAAACTTATTCATTCTAATCAATTCCCCAAAATCTGGTTGTCACGTGTACAAGCCACTAAATACATAAGAGAGGAATTAAGAAATAAATACAAGTCACCGTCTTTGTTTCTCAATTTAAAAAGATCAAAGAAAAAGGATGACAAACAATTACCTCTCAAATCCTTCACTTGCCTTGACTATCAGGAGAAAGAGAAGAAGATCACACGGGTCTAGGCTCGAAACCTACACAAGTGTTAGCTATAAGAAGGTAGATCTCAAAGATGTTTCCCCAGATGCATCCTATCAATACAATGATGTATTTTATATCTAAAATTCAAAAATAAATATTAACAAAAGATGTATCAATTATCTGTTTCTTTAATTCTTAACTCAAACACAAACAAAATAGAACCAACATTATACGAAAACATAAATGTGAAAATTACTGACCTTTTGTAGGGCAGTTAACTAAGGCGTCAGCTTCGACTACTCGAATCTATTAACTACAGGTCACAATCTCTTCCAAGACCCAAAGACAAAGACAGACAAAAAACAAAGAGAAGTTTTGACCCGTTGAGAACAACGGGGATAAACAAACCACAAGGCAGAAGGTGTTTGCAAGAGTAAGCAAGAAAAAAGAATGAACAATAATTTTAAGGGTGCAAAGGCGGCGGCTTCCAAAGCTTCTTGAGGATAAAGTTTAACCAAGTATTTATAGGTAGAAATTAGGGTTTCTTGAGCAGAAATTTGATTTTGAGATTTTGAAATTGGTCAAAGAAATCAAACATTGGGGTGAACTGTATGTTCACGTGATTGAGAAGACAGTAGCATAGAAATAGAGTATCTACCCTTTGTCTATAGTTGGTGAAAACTTGTTGCTTTCTGAAAATAGGATAGAAGAGGAGAAGATAGGGTTGCGGTTGCACTGGGTCTTGAAACCCTACTGATTTAAAACATGGTGGGGTATTTAAGGTATTTTACGAGGTTATGTTGAATTTTAATTTTGGGCTTGAATTAGTTGATTTGGGCTCGTTTTGAGAGTATAATATGGGTTGCTGATGTGTTAAGAGATTTAATTGGATGTAAGATATAAGCTAGTTTGGTTGATAGTTTTTTACGTCTTTAAACTATGTTTTTGATCTTCTAATTTAATAATTAGTGTAATATATAATTAATACATAAAAATAAAGTACTAACTTTACAGTTTTTTTGTTAATGATTTTTAAAAAATATATTGATGTATAACTAATTTGATAACGACTAAAAAGTTTAAAAGATAGCTTTATTATTATTTCTGAAAGAAAATGTAACGACGACAACAACAACAACACCAATAACAACAACAACAATAGCGACAACAACAACAACGACGACAACAACGGCAACAACGACAACAACGACAATGCCAACAACAACAACAACAAAAACAACAACAACGGCAACTACAATGACAACAACAACGACGACAACTACAACAACAATAGCAGCAACAACAACAGAACAACAACAACAACAATAACAACAACAACAACAAGTCGTAAAATGTATGCGTTGATAAATTTGCAAGGACTCAAACTTTTCAAATTTAACAAGACTCTTCCATGACTGCCCTCCTACTAACCATGAGACTTTGTACCGTCTGTAGGTAGGCTCGTACAACATGCACCAACAACTCTTTCGTATTTTTCCTTTCCAACTCAACTTTTGAGGTGTTACAATAACCCATTTGCAAAAAAAAATTTAATTGGGCTCTATTTAATCTTCAATTGCAACCCAGACTCTTTATTTGTATTGGCTTAATATATATTCCCATATTAAGTATGAATTATAATCTATTTTATATGGATTTATCTATGCATATGTATCTTATTTTTTAATTTACTTGAGTTAAAATTCAAATTGTGGTTATAAAAATAAATAACAATATGTTAAAATTATGTATAATTTACATAAATCCCATAGTGTAAAACCTAAATTACATCATATCCCTTCTCTTTTCTATTTTATAAAAATACCTTAAAAAAGGAATCATCCGGATACATAATTGATTGTCCGGATACATTAATTATGATACATTATTTTGCAACTGTTGCGTTTAAAAAGGAAAAAAAATAAAAAAAATCTAATTACAATCCCATAATTTATGCAATTCAGTTTCCCTCTTAGTGTCAATCACTGAAACCTAGATCCTAACATAACAAATCAATTCAAAAATCAAAATTCCATATATGTCATCGTTCTTCCTGATTCGTCGTTCTCCCTGTTTCGTCGAAGAAACTTTATGAAGCTTAGATATGAATGATACCGGAATGATATGATAGTGGTCGGGGAGAATAGTACGGAGGAGTAAGTGAATCAAATTCAAGATACAAAAATCTAATAAAAAAGGTATGAGATTTGTTGTTTTAAAAATTCTCCATGTTTCGTCGTTCTCTCTATTTCGTCGTTCTCGTTCTGACCGTTTTGTCAAAGAAATTTTCTAAAGCTTAGATATGAATGATACCGGAATGATAGGATAGTTGTCAACGAAAATAGTACGGAGGAGTAAGTGAATCAATTTCAAGATATAAAGATCTAATAAAATGTATGAGATTAGTTGTTTTATATTGTGAATTAGTATTTTTGATTTTTCGATACATAAGTCGTGATATTGTTCATGATACATTGTTAGTTACTACTTTATAAATAAAACAGTTGCATCAGATGTGTTAGATTATTAGATTTGTGGATCATTGTTTGGTAATTCTAAAGTATCAAAGACATGTAAAAAAATTCTTCATTTTTTTAACGTATCATTGACAATGCGAGTATAATTATGGTACATAGGTATGAAATGTATCATGTAGTTGTTCTGTATCTGAAACATTTAAAATGTTGAGGACAATACGGTCCATTGAGATTAGTTGTAATAATGTATCTTGCAATTTTATTTTTATTTTTTTGGAATGATACATTAAACAGTAACAAACTTTTAATGTATCTTGTACAATTGCAACAGTGAACAAGGAGAGAATGATGACTTCTAACATCGCATAATATATCAATGGTTGCCTTGTTGAGGCAAGACAACTACCTATATTATGCTTCTTGGAAGAAGCTAGAATTCTATTTAGTTCTCGGAACTGCAAAAATCAGGAAATAACATCTTATACAAAGGATACATTTGGGAGGATATTTGAAGAGATTTTGACTATAAACACATTTAAATGTACAAAAGAATGTCAGGACGATCAAGGAAAAGAAGGGAAAAAAATCCAGATGAAAAAACTAACCACAAACACGAACTGTTGTGGACGTTCTGGACAAGAAGGCCACAATCAAAAAAATTGTACTTTTTTCTGAAAGATTCTTAATGAATAATTTTTTTGGAGTACTGTGATGTATCAAATTAATAATTTTCAATTTGTAACATTTATTTCCACTGTTATAGATATATACATTACAAAGTACTTTTAGATTATTAATTTCTGATATAATAAATTAATTTGTATCAAACAGTTTTTAATTCTGCCTATGATTTTGATTGGTAATTTCTTATATAATAAAGTGAATCTGATACAAGGAATTATGTTTCAGATTTACTATTTATATTATGTATGGTTTTGTGTTTGATACAAAAGTGATTGAGAAATAAATGATATAGTATTAAGTGTTATGATGTATAAAATATTTATAATAGACATAATGTAACAAGGTACTAACAATATCGAAAATTATATTCAAAATAAACAATTTTGTTACAAAAAACTATAAAAGTTGAGAAAATGTATCTTGAAAAATAATAAAATCTCCAAAATATTAGTTAGTGTATCTTAAAAATAATAAACGTCAAAAATTATCTGTGAATTGGTGCATAATCACTAATCTATATGAACCAAGTCATCTTGTTGTTGTGGAGTGAAATAACTCTTCAGCTTTGTTGGATCATCGTCATCGCTAGCATATCCCACCTTGACCTTGTCGAGATCGTACTTCCATAATAGTGTCGCATATCTTGTGCGAAGATAGTCAACTTGGAAATCATTAGATGGATGTTAACTTCATCGCTAAAGAATTCAGCAAAGACAACTACAAACATTTCGCAGTCACTATAAACATTCTGCAGATACATTATAAAAATGAATTAAATTTGAACAAAAAAGTTAATTACATGATACATTATAGTAACTACAAAAATATTTACTGTTTGGTTGATACATAATGATAAAAATAGTAATTGATACTCAATACCATTTGATGTTATTTGTATCTGATACTAAATGACACATCACATATTCATTATATGTAATTTAAGTATCATGGTTAAACTATTTTATAATATGATACACTATTCTGTAAATTACATCCCAACAAAATAATTTCTATTATATAATTTGATACATTAATGACAATATATTGAAAAACAAAAAAATCAAAATTAGAATTTTAAGTATAATTTCGTAAGATTTAAAGCAAGGTACAAAACAATATGATAATGTATCATTGTTGTCAACGTATCCAATTTTTTTTAAACAACTCACCAGGCATGACATGAAATTAAAAAAAAAATAGATAATAAAAGACATACCTAAGTAATGTAGATCTGAAAATTGCAGGAGCAGCTTTTCAATAGAAGACGACTATAATCATATATTTGGGAAACAACGGCATATTTCAAACAAGATACGTAACACAAAATTCTTTATCATCCGATTAAAAGAAAACAAATAAAAACAGGGGATACATATATGATAAAAAATGCATACCATGGGTAGTGTTGATTGATTAATGGGAGGGACAACCTTTCTACCCCTTTTTTTTGGGGTTTTCGCATCCTTTGATTTAGATAATGCATGTACTTCCTTTTTCGATTTTTTCTTGCTGGAATTTTGATTTGTCATTATTGTCGGGTCATGCGACCTTTTAGATCTCAATTCTGTCCAGTTAGGATCTTCTGAATCAAATATTTGAGATTTGTTAGATGTTAGATACATAATGCAAGAGCCAAAACGATGAATACACAGTAAAAAAAGAAGAGAAAATCAGAATGAAGAAGATGAGACAACCTAATCTGAACTCTGCAGGCGGTTGAGTAGTGATAGGATTCTTTTGAAATTCAATTTGATTTGAAATTGATGACTGATTTGGTAATGGGGAGAGATTGAGGGCGAAAATTAGGGAATGGAAAACGTTTGTTTTGGCTTCAAAAGAATAATGTATCCGGTAAAGTTGAATTGGGGAAAAAGTAGGGAATTTTGTATTTTAATAAAAGAGTAGGGAAATAATGAGAATAGGTAAACTAATGTTGTGTACTTTAGTAATTTTTCTCAAAATTATTGAGATTAAGCGGGTCAAATTGGACGGGTCATTACCTAACCCATTTTTTAGCCCATTTGAGCCTAAAGTAAATTTGGACGGGTCATGACCCAATCCAATTTCTATTTCAACCCATTTTAATATCCTCAATTTAACCTAATCCACCCATTTTGCATGTAGCCCGCTGTAGAGGTCGCGCTATAGTGATCTGTTTCCTGTTATAACGGCCTCAGCTTTTCAGTACGGATAGTCTTTGGTAAAACAGTCACAACTTTTTAGTCCGGACACCAAATGAAGCAAACTTGGTGGCATTGAAAAGAAGACTCATAGACCTTTAATTTGATAGTTGATGGAACACCTAATTCATTATAGGCCGAGAGATATGGTCTTTTGAAGTTTACCTTAGTTTAACTTAAGCCCGAAACTAAATCAGTAAGCCACTTTCAACTTAACTTTGTGATAGGGGCATTGTACGACCTTAATTCATAACTAATGCACTCCCATATCAAGGAATTGATCCTAACCCTGTGACGAATAAGATTTGTATATCTTCACCGTAGATATTTTCAGTAACGACAGAATAGGTAGATACATTAACAATACAATATATATATATAGGTGAGGAAATAGTATATACTTGAAGGTTTGTTTTACTTCATGAATATTGAGTAGGCATTTTGTCCAAACGGGAAATTCTATGAAATTATTTCTTACCTGTTGTGAAAACAACATAAAAATTCGTTAAAAAAATGAAACAACACCTACAATGCTCAAAGAAAACTAGGAAAATGAGAAGTATAATTTTGTGAGATAAATCACTCACATATCACTGTCACTGTCACCCAAAATGAGAAGACAAAAAAAATGTATTTTTGGGAAAAAATCATTTAATCGATGGATAAGGCTTTGACAAAGAATGCCAAATGATAAAACTGTACAGGCAATCTATTCTACAACTTATAAAGGTTACAAGGCATATGAAAAGGCTGAAAACCTATACTTTTACTGAAAGGTTTTAAAAGGAGTCATAATTAAAGCTCAATTAATTGTGGAAGATGAAAATGATCCGGTTTTAGTAGAACATGATCTTTTTGGATGGAGGGTAAAATAGTCAATAAACTTTTGATGTGAATTTTTATATTTTAACTTTTGATTTTTGTGGCTTCTTATAGTATGACCTCTACTCTAATATAAAATTTATATTGATCTAACTCTTTTTTATAATAAGGTACTTAGTACCTTTAATTTGTTGTGTCCTACCAAATTCGTCCTTTGAGTCCATATAACTTAAGAAATTTGGCAAGAATAAATTATATTAAATAGCTTTGAAAAACTCTATTCATAAGTAAAAAAAAATTCATTACACGTTTATTTCAAATGTGGAAAACAAAAAATAATAAAAATATTAATGAGTAATGAAGTACTATAAATATAAGCTTTAGAAGATGAAAATAATGCATTATAATTTAAAAAGATATTCATTTGAAAACGTTACTGCAATAAATTACTTACAATTAAATGCTAAAATAATAAAGTTCAGTATTTTAAGATAAACTTTCAAATATATATAATAAATATATTAATATATGAAGTAATATTTTCTTTGTACTGAAGGGTCGGATAATTAGGCATGATTATCGTTTGGTTTGAATAATAAATTGACTTGAGGGAGTAATATTCATAAGCAACAAAATTAAATTTAAACTTAGCCAGAAATCTTAAAAGTCACTCTTGAAACTTCAAGTATAACTAAATTTTAGTAAGTATTAAAAGGGTAATTATCAATTTATTGTAAGTGGTTTTTACGTTTTTGTACATGAGCTTTTATGAAACTCTCTAACCATTAGCAAACTAAACTTTTAGTTGATCCAATTATGTCTATCTAGCATTCTAACTACTTTATTGTATTTAAAGAGCTAATTACTATTTTGTAATTATTTTTCATTTAAATTACTCAAATGCATTCCAATCTTTCAATGAATTAATTTAAGTTTAAAGAGTAAAGACGTTCAACTTTTAATTGACATTTTGATAAATTCAATTTTTTAGCATTTAAAGTTCTTACTTAGAATATTATATATATGAGATATCAACATAAATTAAGAGGATGTTGTCTAACAAAATAGCATTTGTAGATGTTGTACCATTTTTATTTGCTAAAAAATTGAATTTTTTTCTAAATTTTAAATGTGGATGATAAGATTTTTAAGGAAATTGCTTTGAAATCTTCAAACAATATTCCATAGTTATAGCAAAAAATCAAGGACATCTCTGCTTGAAACAATAATATGTTAAACTTACTACTTTATTATGTCTAATAAGTTAAATAACATATTTGAACTGATAAAATAACAAACCAATAATGAAAATGTATATACATGAATAATTGGACAATGCAATAAGAATCTTTGTCTATCATTACGTGTTCTATTAATTTATCAGAATCACAAACTTAAAAAATTATGAAAAGAAAATTTATAAAAATTAAAATGAAGAATGAAAGTTAAAGAGATAACATTTATAATATCAAATCAAATTAACGTGAAAAATAATAAAATACACATGTGATCAGATTATACAAAATAAAATAAAAAGTTATACAAAGCAATATATCAATAAGAAAAAACATATTAATAAATAAAAAAATTACAGAAGAACTACATATGAGATGATGAAACATAAGTATAGTGGATTAACATTTTCTATCCAATTTATAAAGGAAGAAATTGTGTACATGAAAAATTGTGCTGTGTTTAATTGTAGAAGCTAAATGGTTTAAAAATTAAAGTCAGAAGTGGAAAATGATAAGTTGTAACATCTAACCATGTTTTTGGTCTAGTTTAATTGTCATTATTGATTCAACTTTAATTTACAGGTTAGTAAAATAATTTTTAATTAAGAAAATTACTGAAGGACATTTTCGTAATTCAACTTTAAACTTAAAATCTTTTCACTATATATGTCCTTCAATTCATCCATACATATTGTTCACCCTTAATTAGAGGTCTCGAGTTCGAGCCTTGGTATGGAGAAAATTGTTGCGAGCGCCACCCCTGAATGGACCCTACATTACACAATTCAAATTTAGCCGGGGATCTAATATGGACTCCGAACACCAGATGGAAAACCAAAAAAAATAAATCTTCATTGTTTAGTTAAGATGAAGGCCATGATAAAATAACATGGTAATTATATTTTTTAAAGTTCAATGTCATTTCCACAATATTGTGTGATCCCTTTTCTCCATTTCACCCTTTAAAGAAAATAAAACAAACCTAAATTCATATATTGGAGCTAATTCAAATTGACTAAGAAGAAATAATTGAACTTTCCTTGGTTTTGTAACCACAAATGTTTCCTCAAGTGATATAACTATCAATTAAAGTATATTTCCAATTAACTACTTTGTGATACAAACTTAAAATAAAGAGTGAAGATTAATGTGCAACACACGTTCACGAAAACTAGTCCAATATTAGAAGTGAAACACCCCAAGTAAAATGTTTAAAAGGATAATTTTGTTGTGTTATGCTTCTGCAAACTTGAGATGGCAAAATAGTCTGTCCTAGCTAAGCGTTCATCTTGCTAACAGTTGCGCTGGTGTAATATAATACATTACGTCTAATTGATTAAGGCCCGGAGGGATAGTATACTATATAGATTAGGCTTGTTGCAACTCTATTAATCCATTTGATGTTTGAGTCCTTTTTCACTACATATACACAAGAATGGAAAACTTGGTGTTTGATTGCTTTCAAGGATTTTGCATCACAAGTCACAAGCAATCATCAACTGAGTATTCAAAATAGACAGGTAGAAAAATATTCAAACTGCCAATTGGAGGGCCCACCATTTGGCTCATTTAGTTCGAAAGATGCATTACTAAACTTGGCAAATTTAAAACTATCCTAGATTGCCAATAGGTCGCAAATTAGGTAAGAGAGAAAAGATAGTCTAATTCCTTAGTTCAAAAGACACATTTTTTACTTAGTTACTTCAGCAGAAAATCTGATCACTCCTTACCCTCCTCCACAGGAGACTCAACGTCACTATCCATTGAAGCCACTGCACACTGAGAAGTGCTTCCATTTGATGCATCCCCCTGCATATCATTGTTTCCCATTGGTGGTGGAGACACAAAGTAACCATGGTGATGAGCCAGTTGGTGCTTCAACAACAAAGGCTCCCCTCTCAGGGATTCACTCTCACCACCATCAAACTCACGATATTGATGCAAGTACAAAGTCAAGGGTTCAATGTAGTCATCAAAACCAACCTTGCTCATGGCCCATAGAATGTCTTCAGGGGTGATGGTCTTGCGCTGCTCACTCTGGCAACGATCGTTGGCTTCTAATGTTATGAAGCTTATGAACTCAGAGACACATTCTTGTATGGTCTGTTTGGAGTCATCGGATATTTTGGCATGGGAAGGAAGGATCCTGCGCATGATTCTGACCACGTTTGCTATTGGCATGAATCGGTCTTGCTCCCGAGTGACGCATTCAATCATTGCCTGGTTGAGATGAGCAGGCATTCCCATGCTTCTCCCCATATCTTAGTTCCACACAACAACATCCGAGTGAAATGAAAAAGAAGTATATATATATATCATCAAATATTGGTCTAATTTCATCACAACTAGCTAGGTTTTTGTAGTCTAATTAAACATTATTAAATCACTTTTGCTATCGACCAACTTTTCAAGTGTTAAGCAATTACAGAACTAATGGCATGCGTATACACATATGTTTCACTAATTATTAGCTGGATATGAGAGTAATATTACTGTAAGACGGCACTATGAATTGCGGACAATATTCAAATAACACCAAAAGCACATATTATTTCGACAAAAGAGATGGCCAGTGTGAATACATACTAATTAAAGTAATATAAAACGCTTCATATATAGTTTTCATCATCTATCTTATTTTGTCTGATCTTCAACTAACTCTGGCATTTATCAAACCATCCAAATTTGCCTCCGATCAAAAGCCTTTTTATTTTACCATCAATATGATATAGGAATAAGACAAAATTGCATCGTAACGGACACTACACTACCCACTGTTTTCATATACTCTATATTTGTAGTACTAGTTGTTCTTAAAGTTATATGTAATGCTACTTAATCTTTGGATAAAGAAATTCTTGTTAGATTTTAATTAACTTCTTAAAATGCCTATTTGTTCTGATGATAAATTTGTTTTGTATTTTAATTTTATGGCAAAAGCAGAGAGTAATAAAAATAAAACCTGTCTAATTTGTGTAATACAACTTGCTGGATTTAGTCGGTTTCTTTCTCACTCTCTTTTTACTAATCGCATGGATGCCACTTGAAGAAAACAAGAAATGGCCGTGCCGATCACCATTACCATGAATCGATCTATTGATCTTTGATAAATAACTAGCTTTGTAGATATATATATATATGGAAAAAAAATATGCATATATTCTCTAGATAATTAAAGACGGGTGAAGAGTAGATGAGGATACAACAAGCTAAGAAACGTACACAAGTTGGAGCTCTTCATCTAAAGAAAATAATGAAAAATTCAGAAGAATGACTGAAAATTATAAGCTCTCCTAAAATTTCAGAAGTGTTGTCTGAAAAAGTGATGTGTATGAACTGTACCCCGACCTTGTGAAGGTAGAGAAACTGATGCTAGGTTCGAGTAAGTATATCAAAATCAAATATATAAAACAAATACAATGTTTCAAGAATGTTCCATGGAGAAGGGGAATGCATTTACAAAAGTAAAAGAGATGCTAGGTAGCATACCAGGGGAAGGGGAATGGGCAGGGGTTGGTTGTGGGAATCTGCGATAGCTATGAAATCCTCCATTTCCTGAACCAACACGATTACCATTAGTCATCTCTCTTTCTCTCTCTTTCTACAGATATGTATTTCTCTTTAAATATATAAACTAAGTGGCTCTTGGCAAGTGATATTTATAGCTACAATAATTAAGAGAAAGGAGGGACACATAGCAGCAGGGCGTACTGAACGAAGTGAAGGTATTCACCCGGATAAATAGGCTTTCAAGTTGGGCAGATGAGCATTGATCAAAAACGACATAACTATAAATCACTACTTCTTCCATCCCAAGTGTTACTTTAGCTCATTTGACGTCCAATAAGGAAAATAATAAATTGAAGTATAATTTATTAAGTTACCTTTAATTATTTGATGATTTTTGAGAATTGAGCAATATTAAAAAGTAGTTCTTTAATACGAGAGTATAGTTGGAAAAACATGTTGTTAAACTTACGGAAAATACCTTCATCACGAACACTTGTACGAAATTCACCAAAGCCTATACTTATTTTTCCAACAAAACATACTATTTTTTGTCCTGAATTCCTACAATATTTTGGGAAAATTTATTTTGGCTAAAGTGCCACTTATTTTGGGAAAGGAGTATACGTTATTTATTGTTTAATTTTGGGAAAATGCATAAGTACCCCCAATCTATGCCCGAAATCTCAGAGACACTTATACTATACTAAGGTCCTATTACCCCGAACTTATTTTATAAATAATTTCCTACCCTTTTCGGCCTATGTGGCACTATCAACCAAATAGCTTGAAAAAATTGTCAACACGCGCTAGGCCCATAATATAGTGTCACGTAGGCCGAAAAGGGGTAAAAAATTATTTATAAAATAAGTTAGGGAGGTAATAGGGCCTTAGTATAGTATAAGTGTGTCTCTGAGATTTCGGGCGTAGGTTGAGGTGGGGGGTACTTATGCATTTTCCCTTTAATTTTCAACCATTTGGCCACCATTTCCCTTTTACGTTTCTCCTTTCTCAACAATTTATAGTTCCAATCCTATTCAAACCGGCCCCATTCATTCAAATTGAGAAAAAATTGTTTCGAGTGACTCGTTATCATGAGTATGTAGAATTTTCCACGTCGGTTGTGGATAGTGACGACAAATGGGCGAATCGGCTCTAGTTTGGAAGGATTGAAGATGGATTGGATTGAGACTTGGATCTCTTTGTATGACCTTGGAGAATGCTCGACTCATCAATTACCTTTTGAGGTTAAGTCCGCCGTTCTTTTTTTTAAAATTATTTTATCAAGTGTAGGTAATTCGATCATAAACGCTATTTGATTTCACAAATTATAGGTGAAATTAACATACTAGTATTAATCAATGTACCAAGTTGATGTAATGAAATTTTGGTAGATTAAGTATTGTAAGAAAGGAATTAGCAAAAATATACTGCAGAATCCTTCAATTACCAAGAAAAGCCACACATTTAAGTGATCATAAAACCCTGAAAATGTCTGAATAGCAACTTTGTAACCATTTATGAAATTTAGCAATATTGAATGCAAACTTTTATCATCCACAATGGAACATCTTACGAATGACAAAACAAATCCGACTATAAATGGGACAACATCGAACACATAACATAATAAATTTTGTATAGCAACTTCCGGATCAGTTTGAATATGACATCAACACCCTTTAAAAAAGGAAGTCGTACGCAATACGCCACTTGGAGAACAGGTTTTAAATGCAGCTTAGCAGTTCCCTTTTTCCTTAAAGTTTGTGGCATTGCTTAATTTCTCGCGCTGTTCAATGATCATCCTCTCAAGTTTTGGAGAATGAGAAAAGAGAACACTTATTAAGTACATTTCAGTACTTGATCCCTTGAATATCGCAACCTCACTGAATCAATGTCAGAGCATCATTCACACGGTCTTTATCCATTGAAAAGTAAGAAAACAGTTCCGTTTTCTGACTCAATGTTTCATCAATCTGAAGAAAAAGTCTTTTAATAGTCGACCTACATTACCAAAGTTAAAGATATAAAGTGTAACAAGAAAACTTAAGGGCAATATGAAATTATGAAACAATATTCTCAAGCTTTGCAGTTTTAGTGACTGGCGAAGCCTGTCTGGCACATCAACCGAGCAAAGTTTCTGAAACAAATGATGCCAAAAATGAAATTATGGAGTGTTGGTTACAACAGCTACGAAAATAAAACGAGACAACATAATTTTCACATCTCTAGGATGTTCAATTCTCATTAAAACACTCAACTGTAATTTTGTAGCTGCTAAGGATAGACAAGTTCTCAAGTTTTGGAGAAACCAAATAAGCACAACCAACATAAACACAAAATCTCAACTCCAAAGTCTCGAGCATTGGCAAATTAATTGTTTTTTTATCCTATATCACAAGCAATTGCAGAATGCTCTAACTGAAGACTAACAAGATTGGGGAATCGGGTACCAACAGGCAGCTTAAAGATACACCTTGATAGCTTCAACCTTCAAATATGTCAATGTTTCACAAGTAAATATGCTATTAGGCAACACATATTTTTCATCATTGGCCATATCTAGATTAAGCTTCTAGATACCATGATTTGAGACAAAGATGATGAATTGATCCACATCGGACTGTGCTTAAGTGTCTATCTCGGAGATAAGATAGAATCCCAGAATATTTCCTGTATGTTAAGCATGAAAATTTTATGAATTATGCTTGCAGCAGAATCCTCAATGTAAGATACATACTGAAAAAACAGGGGATCAAACACAGGACTAGGTTGTGTAGACCATAACTGTTAACTATGGTAAAGAGTTAGCAAGCTGTATGGTTGGATCAACCAATTAAGTAAAGTTAGTTAGTTAACAAGAATGCTTAGGTGGCATTAGTTAGTTACAAGTTGTTAGAGATATTTTGTATCTTCCTAGTGTTAGACTAGTATATAATGCAAAGCTGTACAGATTCAATGTATCAATTCAGTTTCACAATCAATACAATTCCTTTTCTCTTCCTTTTTCTCTGTAATTGAGCTGAAAGCTCAACCTCCATTTATGGAGTTTACATGGTATCAGAGCTCTCGATCGTAGGAAGCTGATTGTCTAGCAGTGGCCATTACATGCTTCAGATTCACCAACAGCTAAAGGTGAATTAAGAGGAAGCATCTCAAAGTCAAAGCTAGTTATAGATAGCGATTGAAACTACAGCTGAAGGAACTGGAAATGGAGCTACAAGCACTGGTAATACCAGCTCAGTCACATTTCCTGTGATTGATCACAATCATCCACTCTTTCTTCGGCACACTGATACTCCATGTAGGTCTTTGATCTCACTTCAGTTAACAGGCTCAGAAAATTATGCATTGTGGAGTCGATCCTTTAGAATTCGTCTGGTAGGAAGAAGCAAGTTAGAATTTGTGGATGGAAGGTTTCCTAAATCTATGTTTGGTCCAGAATTGTCTGATCAATGAGAGAAATGCTGTTGGGAAGTAGGAAAACATATAAAGTAGTTTTGATGATTGATAAAATGAACATGGTTCACTACTTGTCTTATGTGTACTCTATCAGGTAGGGCTGCGTATCAGTCAGTTCTGTTCGGTTTTGAAGTTAATCGGTTTGACTTATTGGTTATCGGTTTGTACAGATGTTAAACCGTTATAGAACCATTAAGATATTGACTTATTGGTTATTGGTTTATCGGCTATTGATTGTTATCGATTCGGTTATTGGTTTACCCGTTAAGATTTTACATAAAAAAATAATTGAAAATCACTTAGAAACAAGGTGACAAACCAAATGACTCATGCACATAAGTTCATAAGTTACATCTTGTTCAAAAGCAAACACTTTTATATTATATAATAACCAAGAGTATGAGACAAGCAAAAATAAAAGTAGGAAACCAAACTCTAAGTCAAGGACTTTATATACAAAATAATATAAATATAATTATTTAATTTACTATCGGGTTATCGATTAACCCGTTAAGAAAATACTTCAAACCGTTAAGAACTGATAACCCAATAAGAAAAAAAAATGAAAACCGTTATCAAAACCGCTAAACCAACAACTCATTATTGATAAACCAATATCTTTTTTCGGTTCGGGTTATCGGTTTCGGTTTGGTTTTGAACAGCCCTACTATCAGGTGAACCAGGTTACCAGACGTGAATGCAGACAACCTATACAAATATGAGAGATTGCGGTAAAGAAGAAAAATATTAAAGTGCAGAAATAAAGGAGTGAAAAAATAAATAAAAAAATAGCTGAAACAAAGGAGCGTGCAAAGAAGGAAAGAAATAAAGAAGTAGCAATTCAAGTCGAAGAATGAAAGAAGTAAATATAAACAATTCCTAGGAAGAAAAGGAAAGAGGCAGACAAGTTCAATAAGGAAAAGGATTAGTAATTTCTTTCCTCGTAGAAGTTGATAAAGGAAAAGCAAATTCTAAAAATGGTTCAAGCCAAAGAAAGAAAAAACGGTCTTTGCATAAACACAAATAGAGAGAATTTTCCAGAAAATGCAAAGTGATACCTATTGCATATTAACGAAAGTCATCATCTTCAAAGCAATAGCCATTGGAGCAAAATTGTAAGGCTTCGTCACAACAACAGTGAAACCAGGTTCATGAGTTGTGTTCGAGTCTGAACTATTAAATGTTGAAGTCTAATCAATCAAAGTCTAGGGTTATAAGTCTTTGTTGATTTGTTCTAGGTTTATTATTGAGTTGTAATAATTCCTAGATTTTGTAAGAAGAAGTGGATTTGGCTTCTTGGAGAGTAGAATCTTGAGAAATTTGTAACAAGAAATTGGTTTGACTTCTTGGAGAGTAGAGTACTCTTGAGAGAATTGTAACAAGAAGTGAGTTTGACTTCTTGGGAGGATAGAGTTAAGAGAGAGTTTTAAGAGAATTGTAACAAAAAGAGAGTTTGACTTCTTGGAGAGTTGAGTCTTCGATTATAGTTAATCGTTGAACAGTAAAAGGTATACCAGAGTTAGTTCCTTTTGACTTTTAAGTTGTAATCCTGAGAAGGATGTGAATCTTGAAGTAAATAAGATTGTGGTGTGGCTTTTACCTTCCTTGAGGTAGAAAGGTTTTCACGATAAATTCTATGTTTTATTGTGTTGTGTTTTGTTTGTCTCGACAAAAGTACAAGAACCTGGTTCTTATATAGGGGTTGTTTTACCCCCACTTTAATCGGTTTTGGTGATTCCTAAGTTAATTACTAAGTCAAAGACACCTAATTATAACGGTGAATTAGGGCACCTAAAATTAATTAAAGTCATTGTCTAAAATTAACTTCATTTGAACCTACTCGTTTAATCTAAACTCAATTTTGTGCTCGTTTACCCATTCAAGTATTTTTTTTCTCGATAAACAATTATTTCATATGCAATAAAAGTCCAATCTTGACTTAGCAAAAATACACCAAACTTTACCGATCAGACCTAAAATTCATAGTCAAACTTTTATAAGTTCCGGAATAGTTTTTTTATCTTTAAAACTAATAACGAACCTTTTAGTTGACACAATTTACTGAAACAACATCAAAGCACCCAAAGAGCTTAAAAACTCATCTGGAACCTCCCGAACACAAATCAAATATGCTACTAGCTTGGAAATAATATTTCAGACTCAATGAAATTATCAAAACATCCAAACAAGGTTACCTTAGCCCGGTGTTTGCCCAAATTTAACTTTAACTTAAGAATCTCCAAAGTTCCAATAAGGACATGAAACTCATCCAAAAGTTTCTAAAATTGAACCAAACATTCAACAAGACCAAACACCACCCTTCGGACCTAGTGAAATCATCAAAACTTGAAAAATGACATTTCTAACCTCAAACGTTACTAAAGTCAAACTTTAGCCTTAATTTTTTCCACGTCTAATGGCTCAAAATCAAATAGAAAGCCTTGGGACCCAAACCAATAGTACATCTAGACCAAAAAACCATATTACAGAGCTAACATAACTATCGGAATTTCATTTTGAGCTTGCTAACACCAAATGTTGCAAAAACTCTTTCAAAAATCATCTAAATACCTCAGGATCTGATCCAATAATCCTTTTAACTAAAAAGTCACGTTTCGGAGCTGAAGAAACTGACGGAATTCCATTCCAATACTCGGAACTCCAAATGTTGACTAAAGTAATCTCCCAACTTTTCACTCTAGTTCCCAAACCAACCATACCAATGGACCAAAAATGACTCTGTGCAATTTTCAGGAAGGGTAATGCGGTAATTTTTTAGAGAACTCCAAAAATAGCCTTGGGGATCATTACACTTGCAGCACAATACGAGTGGAAAATCTTCCATAGGTGAAGAAGACAGGGTGTATTAGCTTAAGAAAGCTTTCTATGGTCTTAAACAGGCTCCAAGAGTAATTTTTTAGAAAATTCCAAAAATTACCTTCAGGGTCATTACACTTGCAACACAATACAAGTGGAAAATCTTCCATGGGTGAAGAAGGCAAGGTGTATTAGCTTAAAAAAGCTTTCTATGGTCTTAAACAGGCTCCAAGAGTTTGGTATAGTAGGCTGGATATTCATTTGTCATAATTCGTAATACATAAACATGGCCTCTAACTTGACTTCGGCTGACAACTATAACTACATCAAATGTGATCTTTAGCGGCAATTTATTAATGGCAATAGCTCAATTGCCGCTAAATATATATTTTTAGCGGCACTTAGCATTCTTTGTATATGTCCCTAAAGCCTTTAGCGACATTGGATCTAATGACACTTAACTAATACCAAGAAAGACTTTAGGACTCTTTATTAATGTGTCTATTTATTGCCGCTAAAAGTTATTTTTGTTGTAGTGTATGCCCTCCAACTTTGAGTATGCACAAGTAGGCACTTAAACTTGTATAAAATTGAACAAGTTGACACACGTGTCCTATATGGCATATACACGTAGGACGCCACATAGGACACAAAATTGTCATGTAGGGTGTCATGTAGGACGAATGTGTCTATTTGTTCAATTTTATACAAGTTGAAGTGCCTACTTATGCACACCCAAAGTTAAAGGTCATAGTTGTCAACTGACGTCAAGTTAAGGGTCATGTTTACGTATTATGCCCATTCATTTAGTTGTCTCAAGGCTTCAACGAAAGCCTAAATGAGCCTACTTTGTAATTCAAAAGGCAATTTGATGGGATGTGGATTGTGATATCTGTTTATGTTGATTATCTGATGATAACAGGTGAAAATCTTCTTGCGGTTCAAGAAGTTAAAAATGAAATGCTAAATGATTTTGAGATGTCAGATCTAGGAGAGAAGAAGTTTCTCCTGGGAATGGAGATTTCTCAATCCTGTGAAAGAATTTTCTTGTCCCAAAAGAGGTATGCCTTGAATCTGTTGAAAAAATTTCAAACTTGACAAGTGCAAACCTTTTGGAACACCAGTTCTTGTGAATGAAAAATTGATGAAGGATGATGGTGAAGAGAGGGCAGATCCAATACTTCATTGAAGTGTTATTGGAAACCTATTGTGTCCTAATATATGCAAAGTCCCAGAACTAAGCATTTTGGAGCCGCTAAAAGGGTGTTAAGGTACATTAGAGGGACAATTGATAATGCAATTTGGTATAGAACTGTGGAGAATGGAAATCTTCTTGGCTACTCAGATAGTTATTGGGGTGGATGTTTGGATGATTACAAAAGCACATCCCATTACTTTTGTTTGCTTGGTTCATAATTTTTTTTTAGAGCACAAAGAAGCAAGATATTGTAGCTCAATATTCAGCAAAAACCGAATATATGGCTGCTTCATATGCTACAAATCAAGGAATTTGTTTGAGAAAGATCTTGTTTGAATAATGATTCAAATCCGAACGTATGAAAAATAGAAGGCAGTTTGTATCGGTTACCAAACAGAGGTTTAACAACAAGATGTTGAATGGAATTCCTATAGAGGAAATTAATATATCAAGTGTTCATTATTTGGACATGTTTCCTGATTAGGAATGGCAAGGGTAAACTTGGTAATTGGTCCTGTAAGAAGTGCAAAGAGGTGGCAGAGACTGAAATCAATTCCTCTGTTGTTTTCCAAAGTGTTTGATCAAATATGCTCAATTAGAAATATCATAACAAGGACAAGTAGCACTTGTTCATGTGGTTGATCACTTCCACCACACACAAACATACACAAACACATACACACATAAGTAAACAGCAAATTGAAGGGGCCCCATTTGGCTCACTTAGTTTGAAACATACATTCCTAAACTTCGCAAATTAAAAACTATTCCTAAACTTTCTTTATTGCTTATAAAGCTTCAACAACAGCTTAATACCTTCAATAGATCGAGAAATTGATCACTCCTTATCCTCCTCCGTAGGAGACTCAACGTCACTATCCACTGAAGTCACTGCACACTGAGAAGTGCTTCCATTTGATGCATCCCCCTGCATATCACCATTTCCCATTGGTGGTGGATACACAAATTGCTGAGGAGCCATAGGAGAATTAGGAGGCAAGTGATAGGGAGTGATGTTGCAGCTTGAAGCTGTATCAACCATTGGACGCTTCAACAAAGACTCCCCTACAAGGGATCCACACTCGCCACCATCATCCTCACGATAACGAGGAAAGTACAAAGGCAAGGGTTCAATGTAGTCATCAAAACCAAACTTGTTAATGACCCAATACACGTCTTCATCAGTGATGGTGTTCCGCTGCTCACGCTGGCAATGAGCGTTGGCTTCATATGTTACGAAGCATATGAACTCAGAGATACATTCGTACATGGTCCGTTTGGCGTCATCGGATATCTTGGCATGGGGAGGATGGGTGCTATTCATGATTCTGGCCACGTTTGGTATGAATCGGTCTTGCTCCTGAATGATGATTTCAACAACTTCCTGGTTGAGATGAGCAGGCAGTTCCAGGCTCATCTCCATATCTTAATTTCACACAACAAAAAAGCACCAGAGTGAAATTAAAAGAAGTGTGGTCTACATCATCAAAATATTCGTCTAATTTCATCACAACTAGTTACGCTTTTACCGTCTAATTAAACATTATTAAGTAACATTTGCTATTACCTACCCAAGTATTGAAGAAATTACAAAGCTAATGGCACACAGAATATATGTTTCACTAATTATTAGTTGGATATGAGAGTCGTACTGTAAGATGGCACTATGAGTTTTGGACAATATTCATGTGAACACACTAACCACATATTATTTAATCAGTGTGAATACAGACTGAGTAAAGTAACATAAACGCTTCATATTTAGTTTTCATCATCTATCTTATTTTGTCTATTCTTCAACTAACTCTAGCATATATCCAAACTTGCTCGGAACAGAAGGCTTTTAGTTTTACCATAACCGGGATATAGGAATAAGATAAAATTTTATTGTAACGGATACTACCCTGCCTACTGTTTTCATATACTTTATTTGTAGTACCAGTTGTTCTTAATGTTATATGATATGCTTCTTAAACTTTGGATAAAGAAATACTTGCTAGATTTTAATCAACTTCTTAAAAGGCATAATACATATATTGGACCCTAAACTCGGCTTCAAATTTCAACTTTGACCTCCAACTTTCATAGCAAAAGCAGAGTGTAAAAGTTAATTAGCTGACACTTATATATAAATATAGGAAGATCTCCTCGAATTGTAACGGACACTTAAGGCAATTTTTATGCCATAATTAAAGCCATTAATTTGTATAATATTGCTAGCTGTTTTTCAAACTTGCTAACGTTAGATGGTTTGTTTCTTCCTCTCTTTTTAATATTCCTTTTAGAGGAAACACACGCGTAAAAAATGGGTAGAGAGGACATACACAAGATTGCATGCATGCCACTTGTTTCCATTTTTTCTTTTGAAGTTCCAAAAGAAAAACCGAAATGCCGTGTCGATCACCATTACCATGAATTGAACTTCATCTTTGATATACAAACAGCTAGCTTTGCAAATATATGTATGGGGGAAAAATGCATATATGGTACCTAGCTAATTAAAGACGGACATAGAGCAAGCCAAGAAATGTACACAAGTTGCAGCTCTCCATTTTTATTATCTTCCAAGGCTCAACAGAGCTAAAGAAGAAAATGAAAAATTCAGAGGAATTAATGAAAATTATTAGCTAGCAGCCCAAGTTAACTCTCCTGAAAAAAACTGTATGCACTTCAGCATATACAAAGCTTCATGAATATTAAACAACAACGAGGACATGCCCAGTATATATAATTCCATTAATAGAATCTGGAAGTGCGATGTGTACATAGCATTTCCCCTACCTTGTGAGATAGATTTTAATAGAAACGCTCTGCTTTAGTAAGCATATCAAATATAAAAATTCATGAACATTCCAACCATACATATATATAGAGAAATCACTTGTAAATAGTAAAAGAAAAGATAGGTAGCATACCAGAGGAAGGGGAATGTGCAGGGGTTGATTGTGGAGATCTGCGATAGCTATGAAATCCTCCATTTCCTGAACCATCAACTTGATTACCATTATCCATCTCACTCTCTCTACAGATCTATCTCTTTCTCTATCTCTCTCTCTATGTATAGTATGTGGATCTTAGATAGTAATCGGTCCCCATATATATAGCAACAAAATATAAGAGAAAGGGGGGACACGTGGCACCAGGGTGGAGTGAACGAGAAAAAGGTATTCGCTGAGATAAATATGATTTCACAGAGTTGAAAAATGAGTATTGACTAGAAACGACATAACTATATACTACTACTTCCTCTGTCCCAAAATAAGTGTTACTTTAGCTCATTTTTCACCCATTAAGGAAAATAAATAAATTGAAGTTGTAGATTTCTAAGTTTTCTCTCTATTTTGATGTTTTTGAAAATTGAGCACTATTAAGAAGTAGTAGCTCTTTAATATAAGAATATATATAGTTGAATTCCTCCGACGACACTTGTTTTGGGACAATTTTTTGTGCTGAAGTGACACTTATTTTGAGACGGAGGGAGCATAGATTACTAACCATTTAATTTTGCCTTAAGTTAGAGCATTCTGCAATTGACAACTATGTAAGATATAAAAAAAGGGATAATGCATAAGTACCCCCTAGACTATGACCGAAATCCCAGAGACACACCTAAACTTAACTAGGGTCCTATTACCCCCCTGAACTCATTTTTTTTGTATTTTTGTGCACCTTTTGTGCTGATGTGGCACGTTCAGCCACCCAAGTTGGTTGTGTTTGTACACACTCGCCCGCCACGTGTGTAAATGTTATTTTTTAATTAAAAAAAATTAAAAAATAATTTTTTTTTCTTAAAAAAAAAAATTTCAATTTTTTTAAAAAATAATCTTACTTTTTTAATCTTGTATTTAAATTCATTAACACACTTTTTTTTTACGTTGT
>JAJOOS010019506.1:0-36147 GCA_029582725.1 Solanum chiquidenum
GTTCCATCTTTAGTATAATATAGAAATAAATACCCTTTTATAATAGTCGTCCACCTAACTAATTAAACTAAAAATAGCTGACGAACGTATAATATATATATAATCAATATGCAACATGTATATATATGTATATTGACTAGAAAAAGTAAATTGTATATTTATACGCGCATACAATATTGTAGAAATCATGAAATTATTTACTTCTTCTTTGGGATCAAGTACACAAACCTCACCAACAAAGCAATTCAAAGCACAAAAGACAATTCTTTCTTTAGAATAAGTGATTCCTCCTAAAGAAGTTGCTTCAACTCATGTATTACATGATTCCAAGAATTTTAGTAAAACTTTTTTTGTCTTCTTTATAAATATAAGTCTTTATTAATAGTATATAGCACAAATTCTCATCTCCTTAAGGACAAAAACTACCTTTTTAAGGTTCTTTGTCTTTATTACTTACTTTCTTCATTTTTTGTGCTTTATATTTTTATCTCATTTGACTTGCTTTTATTTTTTCTCCCTCTTAGGTGAAAAATGGGTCCACAATTGTTGCATGGGACTCTGCATGCTACAATTTATGAAATTGATAAGATAAGGACTGGTTGTGCTGATTGTTGTGGACCGGTAAGTTTTCAGCTTGAACTATGTATACATATGAAAAAAGAATTTTTAAGTTGAGTTAATGATAAAATAATATCTGAAGTATTGTGTTTTTGTGAGTTTCTTGTTTGAATTATTAGGGTTTGTTTTTTCTACTTAAATTATTACTAGCTATTTATCAAAACATACATTAATTGTCGGTTTTTTTCTTTTCCTTCCTGAAATATCACAATCGTTCATGTGGGAAAAGAGAACAACGGATAGTTGAGGTGTGTTTTGAAAAAATAATTGATGATAGTTTAGGTGCGTAGTAAAAAAGAATACCTAATAACACCTGCATTATCAGATAGAAAACACACAAAAAAGGTGATATTTCAAATATATGTTTTACCATTAATTATCTCTATTAAGTTTTATTCATACAATCACAATTATTCTAATTCGATCGATTTTAAATACCAAATCTGCCTCTATAATTTGACAATAAGCAATGAAAAAAAGAGAGAAAAACAAAGAAAAATTGACAAATCAATTAATACATGTACTAGTTTAGTCATAATTGCACATGGTTAAGAGGCATATTTTTGTAGTAAAACTATGAAACCATGGTTTAAACTTTAATATTAATGAACTCATTCAATCTTTTATGATACCTTCTAGTGAACTAGATGTATTAATGGTGATGAGTATGAAAGTATCAAAGGTTTTCGAGGCTGACAAAGTGACACCTTTCAATTACATGATTTAAGATATTAAAGAGTTTATAATCACACCTATAGAATCTAAAGCTTTTTGAAGCGCCATTAGGTGAGGGTAGATCTTTCGTTGTAGCCAATAAGAAAGATACAAAGGTGCATGTCACACTCACGAGAGACATATTATTGTTGATTATAACTTGGAATAATATTTTGTATACAAAGAAGGGTTGTGTGCCTTAGAAATTTATTACTCCTATAGTATAGTAATTCAAGATATAAAATGACAAAAATCTAGCCATGTGACACAAAATCTTGTTTCTTTATTTTCCCATGGAGAAGAAGCAACATATAGCTAATGGAAATATCCGGACAAATGTACTGTTTATTTTTTCTAATCAATATACATAAATTATACCTCATTATACATGATCATACACATGTTATACATATACTACACATCTGTCAGCTATTTTTAGTTCAATCAGTTATAGAAATTACTAAAATCTAAAACTAATGAAGTGTGAAACCTAACAAGTGTTGATTAAGGTTGATGAAATTATATTAGTACAAATGAATTCTCAATATTTTTTGATCCATTTTAGCCTCAAGCATTTTCTAATCTCCATATCTTTACATATAGACATCTCCCCAGAAACTAACCAAAAGAGTTTTGAACAATGTCAAGAAATTGTTCTTCTGCGCGCCAAAGGTACCGTCTTTAATATAATTAGTTTGTTACTGTATTTATTACTCCATATGTCCCAATTTATGTGACATACTTTCCTTTATAGTCCGTCTTAAAAGGAATGTCACTTCTCTATAATTGGAAACTGTTTTAACTTCAAAATTACAATTTTATCCTTAATGAAATGATTTTTAGTCTCACAAACTGTCAAGAAGTACAACTCTTCGTTTCTATCTTAAACTTTGTGTCAAATCAAACTGTGTCACATAAATTGGGACAGAGAAAGTTCTATCCGTTGTCCATTTTAAACTTTTTTTTCACAATGTGTTACAAATACTGCAGATTTCTGCTACAAAACTTTATGCAACTATAGATTTAGATAAGGCTAGAGTTGGAAGAACCAGAATCGCGGAAAATGAGCCTTCCAACCCTCACTGGAATGACACATTTCGATTCTACTGTGCTCATGAGGTTTCTAACATCATTTTTACAGTAAAAGATGAGAATCCTGTTAGTGCAACACTAATTGGAAGAGCTTATCTCCCTGTTGAGGAAGTCTTGAATCGATATATAGTCGATAGATGGGTACCTATAGTAGATGAAGAGAGGCATCCGATAAGTGGTCATTCAAAAATCCATGTAAGGTTGCAGTTCTATAGCGTAAAGCAAGACAGTAATTGGTCTAGAGGCATTACCTCCCCTGCATTTGGAGGAGTCCCGTATACGTTTTTCAAGGAGAGACAGGGGTGTCAAGTTACACTTTACCCCGATGCAGACATTTCAGACGATGATATCACAAATTATCTCAAGTCACAAGGACTTTTCGAACCTCAGAGATGTTGGGAAGACATTTTTGATGCAATCAACAATGCAAAGCATATGATTTATATAGCCGGATGGTCTGTGTATACGAAAATTACCTTGATAAGAAATCCAAAAAGGCCAAAGGTAGGTGGAGAACTTACTCTCGGGGAGCTCCTGAAAAAGAAAGCAAGTGAAGGAGTTAATGTTCTTTTGTTAGTTTGGGATGATATAACTTCAGATGAGGTACTAAAAAGAGATGGACTAATGTCAACTCATGATCAAGAAACCGCGGATTATTTTAAGAACACAGATGTCCACTGTTGTTTATGTCCGCGTAATGCTGATAGTGGAAAGACAGTGATTCAGGGGTTTCAAGTTGGTACAATGTTTACTCATCATCAAAAGACGATTGTGGTAGACACTGAAATTCCAGGAGGGATGTCACATAAAAGGATGATAGTGAGTTTTCTTGGTGGTATTGATCTTTGTGATGGTCGATATGATACTCGAGATCACTCATTATTCAGGACATTAGACACAGTACATAAGCAAGATTTCTATCAGCCTAGCTTTCCAGGCTCTTCAATCGCGAAAGGTGGTCCAAGAGAGCCTTGGCATGACATTCATTGTAGGCTAGAAGGGCCCGTTGCGTGGGATGTCTTGTATAATTTTGAGCAAAGGTGGAGGAAGCAGATTGGAAATAGATTTATCTACTCAATAAATGAGCTTGATAAGTTTATTATTCGTCCAACGGAAGTTACAGCATCAAGGGATAGAGAAACCTGGAATGTTCAAATATTTCGGTCTATTGATGGTGGCGCTGTTACTGACTTCCCTGTAAACCCCGAAGAAGCTTCTGAGGTAGGCCTTGTTACTGGAAAAAACAACGTCATTGATCAAAGTATCCACGATGCATACATTAGTGCCATTCGTCGAGCTAAGAATTTCATTTACATTGAAAACCAATACTTTATTGGAAGTTGCTATGGTTGGAAGCCTGCAAATGATATCAAGCTCGAGGATATCGGAGCTTTGCATCTTATCCCAAAGGAGATCTCACTTAAGATTGTGAGCAAGATTCAAGCAGGGGAGAGATTTACGGTCTATATTGTTCTACCGATGTGGCCAGAAGGTATACCGGAAAGTGATTCTGTTCAGGCAATTCTAGATTGGCAAAAAAGGACAATGGAAATGATGTACACAGACATATGCAATGCCCTTAAGGCCAAGGGAAATACTACTGCTGATCCTAGAGAGTACTTGACATTCTTCTGTCTTGGAAACCGTGAAGTCGAAAAGCCTGGAGAATACAAACCTCCTGAGAAACCAGTTCCTGATACTAATTATGCAAGAGCTCAAGAATTCAGGCGCTTTATGATCTACGTTCATTCAAAAATGATGATCGGTGAGTAAACAATTTCAGTATTTTTGGTCTTAGTTTCCTTTTAAATCCGTTTCAGAAAGAATAACTCTTTCCTTTTCTGACAACTCTTTAATTCTAACTTCCATGACATGTTTAAAACCACAAGATTTAAAAGTCTTTTTTACTTTCTTAAACTCCGTGTCAAGTCAGAAACCAGACAGACAATTGAAACGGAGGGAGTTCCAATTTTAGCTCTATTGATCATTTTGATCAAACTAATGTTTGCTTCTTTTGTTCTTTGTTGAAGTTGATGACGAATACATTATAATTGGATCTGCTAACATCAATCAAAGGTCAATGGATGGTGCAAGAGATTCTGAGATTGCTATGGGTGGCTACCAACCATATCATCTTGCATCTAATCAACCACCTAGAGGGAAAATCTACGGTTTTCGAATGTCCTTGTGGTGTGAACATCTAAACTATGCAGATGACTCTTTTGCGGATCCCTCGAGTCTAGAATGTGTTAGGAAAGTAAATGGCATGGCTGATGAGAGCTGGAAACTTTATTCAAGTGATACATTTGATCTAGATCTTCCAGGCCACCTTCTTCGCTACCCTATCGATATTAATTCGAACACAGGACAGATAACAACACTTCCTGGATTCAAGTTCTTCCCAGACACAAAAGCTGCTATTCTTGGCAACAAATCTCAGTATCTCCCACCTATTCTCACTACATGATGTACATTTGTATAACATATGGTACAAACAAAGAACATGTAATATTTGTAAATGTGACACTTTGGAATTTTATCCTTTTGAGTAACATTTACTACTTACCAAAAATTACAAGTAATCACACTACAAAAAAACAGGTCGAAAACCGATGCGGTAATTAAGCCTTAAAGAGACATTTACAACAATTGCCGCTAAAAACACATATTTAGTGATAATTAAGCTATTGCCGTTAAAGATCAGACTATTTATATATATATGCACATGAAATGTTTATATAAATCAGAAAAGATTACATAAATCATAATCAAAATCATATAGAGACGCTAATTGTTGTTGATGATACTCTACATAGTTATAATAATTATCAGACTCCAATAATAACCATGATTCTATTCTCTTATATTCTTCACAAAAATCCAATTCTTGGCTTACTTGATCTTGAGTTGGTGTAGATGATGATGAAATAATTGAACCATTATTATTTCCAGTGAGTTGTTGAACAAGATTCTTGAAATTACAAGAGTCAGTAATATATACTTTTGGTTTCAACAATTTTATCAACTTGTTGAAGTCATATTTCTTCTTCTTTTGATATTGAGAATTATTCATTATGACTTTCTTCCCCATATATGTATGTTGCCTAGAACAAGAAAATTGTATTTTTGGTTATTTACTTAGAAATTTACAAAGTTTTCACTTGTTTTTCTTTGCTTCTAACGAAGGGATCATAAGTGGAATATATATATATATGTATGAGAAGGGAAAGAGATCATTAGTTGAAAAAAATTGGTATTAACAAAAGATGCTGAAAATGATGTGTATTATACACTAAGGTGTGAAAATTAGTGTCTTTTAGCTATATATTTTTTGTATGTTTCACTTGTGTTTGAGTTTGAATTCATGTACTTTATGCATAATATGTGGATTTTCATGTTTAGGATATGATTCTGGTTTAAATTTCTGATTTTGCCACAATCTTCGAATCTTAGGTATCACATACTTGCAATTTTTATAGTTCTTAAGTTTAAATTTCTGACGTCGTCTCAATTGATCTTGCATTCTTTTAGAATCCTTTAGTTCAAATTCCCGACTCTTGTTAATTACTATCTTCGAATTTCAAAATATCAACACTTATTTTAGAATGCTCTAGTAAAAAAAATTTAACTTTTTCACAACCTCGACCTCATGATTCTCAACCCCTATTGTGCCTATCTCTTTCCATCCTTATGTGTACACATTTTTTTTTTGAACTTATTAAGAATATGCTAAGAATTGTAATTACATGGATTGATGGTTTGTTTTTTGTATTATAGGCAATTAAACGTAGACTTTAGCCAATCTTGTTGGTTTTGACAGGGTGCAATTATGAAATAGAATAATATATCAAATAACAAAGTTGTCTTGATGGTACTTGCATCCAAAGTTCAGAGAAGATTAAATAAAGAGACGAGGTGAAAACACCTTCAAATTTGACGCAAATTATTACTTACTATTCATATATAGTACCAAAAACACCCCTACACTTGGCACAAGTTAGCTTCTGATCGAAAATATTCATTCTGTTAGTTCTATGCAGCCCTCACGCTCCTAACTGGAGGTGAGTTCACAGCCTTCCCCACATGGCAGCTTAGGGTCGCGGGATTGTCTTAATATAAGTTCAGACAAGAATAGGGGGTAACAGGATGCTCGTAAAGTTAAGAGGGGCCAAGTGATTTTCCACAACAAGTTTAGGGGGTAATTTATGTATTTCTTCATGTCTTCAGCATTTATAGCCAGCTAAAAGACAGAAACATAACATAAAAATTAAAACTTAATATAAAACTAAACCAAAAAAAGACAACACTAAGCTTTTTCCCTGTAGACTTGAGC
The DNA here is from genome assembly GCA_029582725.1 of Solanum chiquidenum. Classification (NCBI taxonomy): domain Eukaryota; kingdom Viridiplantae; phylum Streptophyta; class Magnoliopsida; order Solanales; family Solanaceae; genus Solanum; species Solanum chiquidenum. The sequence continues at coordinate 6,758 of JAJOOS010019506.1, forward strand.
TCAGGCAAATACTTCATTCCCACCCTTTTCTGCAGCAGCAGTTCTTCACTCCATCACTAATTAGCCTGCAATTACCCCTAAAAAAGATTCAAAAGAAGATGAGGGAGTTAGTTAGTAGCCATACCAAATACACTGTTCACTGAGATTAGTAGGAGGGGGAAAAAGGAAAAGTATAAATATTCAAGATCGAAAGAAAACTAAATTAGTTGCACCAGAAAAATATTTGTTTATGATTTAAAGATGAAAAACACCCACAACGATTTAGCACGGAAAAGATTATGGTATGGAAGTGATGGAAAACTGCCAGAAGTAGGAAAGTATGATTTTGCAAAAGATTAAAAAGAACACTAACATGATGTCTTAGTAGTCTTCATCTTCGGAATAAGAGTCATCGTTGTATTGGTCATATATCTGATATTCTCCAAGACTCTGATCATCTTGCACTTCATCCGTCCCAGCTGTACTCGATGGAAAATTGCCAAAGAGCTCTTGCAAGTAATCTCTTGAAACATTATCGTGGTTTGTATCTGTGTAGAATATAGGAAACTAAAATTGCCAACAAAATCCTTGGCACACAATGCCAAAGGTTGATAAACCAGAAGTTGATCACTAGAAGACCCTAGAAAGGAAAAGGCAAAAGGAGTATGACTCTAAACCATAAAATCAGACCTTGAAGGAAAAGGCAAAAGGAGTGTGCCAATTTTCTTGCAGGTTTACTGATCATTCAACTAATCCCATCCATCAGCATGTGCAAATAAGAGAAGAATGATATAATAAATATGGTCTTATTCCAAGGATACGTGGATCATCATGTAGAGAGACATCCCCTTCCTGGACAGCCTAAGAAGACGATGCATCAGGTGGCTTCACAATGAGGAATGCTTATTACAAATTACTTGTGAATGCATCCCATATATAAATATGAACTTACGAGGTCAAGAGATTCATATGCATCCATATCCTCTTCAACATTATCATCATCAAACTCATCTTCATAATCTTCTAAATCATCAGGTTCATCAACGTCATGGTTTTCTGCTTGTTCATCGACTTCATTGTTTTCCGCATCTGACATTTCAAGGAATTTATTAAGAGAAAATACTTGAGTGAAGGCACTGATATTACTAAAATGACAACTAGTTGGAAGATAAAATATATCAATAGTAAGATTAAAATAAAATCCAGAAGTTTGAAACACTTCAGAGAGCAAATCAGCTGTAGGAATAATTTTAGCTTTAATATTTACAATTCAGAAGTTTCCAAAAATACGAAAGTTAATTACATTAACAATTAAGTTTCCTGATAGATAATTATGTCAACACTTAAAATTCATAAAATAGACTACAAATAACACCGACTGCTTTAAACCTTTATTGACTTTTTCTTGCTCTTCCGGTCTTGCAACTTTCAAATAAGTATGAGTCCTCTTTGACTTTTCGAAGCGGGTGGAAATAGAATTTAGTAAAGACTCAGCACGGGGATGAGGGCATACTGACATAAATCTCACATCAATACAACGTCTCAAGCAATCAACAGTATGAAAGGAGAACCATCCTGTTACACTCTGCAAATTAAATAATCAGAGGAAAAGTATCACTGGAGATTTATTCAGTATTTGTCAGAATACACAAACATGAAAGCATTCAAGCAAATCGGAGTACAACACATACACACACACCCAACCCCCAGGAAGCAAACAATCAATCGTCTCATGCACATAAGAAGGAACAAGGCAGAGCATGTTAGATATAATTAAAGAAGTTCATTATTCATAGTAATACATCCAATTTGAGAACCAAAAGACAGAGAAAAAAAAGGTTAAAGAATAGGGAAAATCAAGAGGTAACATGAACCTTAGCACAACTAAAAAAGGAAGTAAAACGATCAGTCTCTAGTGGACAAATCTGTTTGCTTCTCTTCTACACCAGATTGACTTCTAATCCTCAAGATTTTCAAGTCAATTGATTTAATTATCTTTCAGAATAAGAGATCTTTCAAAAAGAAACATGACTTTTGACAATATGTGCATGAGTGCAGCACACACAAATATATTAATATCTCAAAGATAGTTTCACACATTTTCATTTCTCGACTCACTCTATCAGTAGTTTACACAGTGAATCACACAAGTCTTTTTTAACTTTGGCAAGGAAAGGCAACCAGGAAATTTGCTACATGGGCATCATAAACTCCAATCATACTGAACAACTAAATGCTAATGTTGTTTCTGATTTGCAGAAAGCAGGGGCATCACGAGCCCCACAAACAATCCATGCATCAACATATAGTGCATACAGTAGCAAACTTACATTTCATTAACCTGAGAAAATATATAGGATTCTCATTGAGAAGCAATTTTTTACTAAATGATAACATACATTGCAAGTTTTTTCCTTTGACGGTTTTCTGATTTCTTGTTGAATGTAGTCATCCTTGAGTTCACAAAGCTGCAATGCTAGCTGACATTTACACGGAAAAACACGGAAGGCACATATATCATCCCATCTATGTTGCAATCTGTAGAAAAAAGAAAATACGGCATAAAAAATGGTCTATTATTTAGCTATCATTATCCACTAAGACCAAATCAAATCAGATTTATGTAAGATCATATTGGCTAGTTGAGTTGGATACCAGACTTAATTTAATTGTTTCCCAGTTAAACGACATGAATAGAAAAGCAAAACATATGAGAACAAGCAACTGCAGAAAAGAAGTTAGCAACTGCATTTATTCATTCTATCTCTTGGATTCTATCTATACACATAGAAGAGGTGTTAAACTTGTTGCTCCAAGGGTGTGGCCAAGTAGACAATGGTGTGGGTTGAGAACCATGAGGTTTCAAGTTCAAATCCCAGAGGACTAAGTGTTTTCTTCCCATCTGTCCAAGCCTGAGCAGACAGAGTTACCCAGTACTTGTGTGTTGGTGAGAGTAGGAACCCTGTGAAATTAACGCAAGTTGGCCCAGACGCCATGGTTATCATATTAAAAGGTGGTGTTAAGTTGTGAAATTAATAATCGTTTTCATTTGAATGTAATTCAGACACTCTCTAAAACTCTATGCGGCCATAACTGCATAACCAAAGCAGAGGTTGTTTTACAGAACAATCTCTAAACACAAGTCTCTCTCCTGGTAGGGATTCATAGATCACGAGCGATAGGAAATGATTGCAATCTAAATACACCGTAAGGCCAGAGACATGATTGTTTTTTTTCATGTTAGCTTTAGCTGAATAAGCTAAAGAATTGTTTTAAATTTTATCAATTTATTGAACTTAATAGCTCGCCAATATTTATTCCAGTTTAGTTAGAAGAACACAACTCAAACAACATGTAATCCCTCTCGCATCTAAAACCAGAGAACATATCTTGAGGTACTTCTGAAAAATCCAAAAGTGCACGTCGCACAACACAAGCAAGATTCTTTCTATTTTAGATAATGTAAGCTTAAAGATGGATAAGATTCAATTTGAGATAAAGATAACAGCATTCCTACCTACAAGAGTACAGAGAGCTCAGAGAGTTTAAATTTTAAAGAACACGTATATATGAGTTGTGAATGGATTCAGTACCCAGACGACAAACGGCTCTCACAGTAGCTTCGTAATTCATGGTGCACTCGGAAATCAATATTCTGGTATCTGTTAAGCAAAATGCAAGATGTAAGCCATTGGCATGATGAAGAGTTCAAAAGAACCCACAACATTAAATAACATGTGAGAATTGATTCTGAGTACCTTAAAGCTTAAGCAATACTAGATCAAGAAAAATGCATATACACACAAATGGATCACATAGCTCTGGTTGTCGAAAATAAAGATGTTGATATGGGAAAAAGAATTAGTAGGCCCTTGGCAAAAAGTGATTAGTATTTAGAGAAAGGAAGAGAACTGTTTCATCAAAGAGCATATAATAAAATGAAGTCGAGAAAGTTGATATTTGTATGGACCCACATATTAAAGGAGAAGACAGCTATAAAAGGGTAGAAACCTATTCTCCCTCTTATTTACACACAAAAGCAACTGAAAGCAAAAAGTATCACTTTACTTTCTTCCCCATTTTCCTATACTTTTTCTTCCTTTCCTTAGTTTCCTAACAAGAGAAAGAACTTACAAAAAAACAGGTTTACAAAATGGCAGAGAGCTAAGAGATATAAAGTTCTCTCTTTATCCCACCTGTGAGGAAAAGGAATCAGCTTTATTTCAGAAGAAGAAGAAGACAAATGGGGAGGGCCAAAGATAGAGGGGAACACCGGAGAAAGTGGCATTCCATCTCTAGGATAGATCACACTTCTAAATCTGGTCAGTTTCAAGATGTATGTCTGAACTTTTTCACCTTAAGTCCTAAACTGTGTGCAGTCATAGGATTTCTGTACCCCCTCCTAACCTCTCACAACTGTAGATATCATCTCTTCAAGCAAAAACTTACAGTTTTTCCAAGGTTTGTATGGATATAAGATATACAACCGAACAATGAACAAGCTAGTAAAAGATACATTTCAGATGACATATATGACACAACCTCTAATAAATCAGGAAACGAGGGGAAAAAAACTCAGAAAGCATTATCAGTGAATAGTGAACACATATCACTTAGTGAGATCCACAAGGAAAACACATTTTTGATAAGTAGAGTGAAAAAATATAAGAAAGGATTATTGTTACATTCTTACATGCGGGATTCAGGATCCTTCCGAGGATCATAACCTTTTTTTATCCAGAATCTACGGAAAGGCCCATTCAAAAAGTAATATGCTACTCCACAAAGAAGCCTGCATAAATTATGGAGATAGACCAAAACTTCATACCAGCAATATTCATTTCCAAGACATAATTAAATAATTCAATCCATATAATAGAAGTGAAGACTGTATAAGAATTGCAAATGCTACCTTTTTAGCATGTTATCTCGAAATTTCAGACCCCCATCATGTAAGCGCTCAGCTAATGACTCTTTGGGCCATATTTTACGTTCTTCAAACAATTCAGATACTGCCTTCTGCCATCTCCAACGATCTGATCCCTGAGGAATGTACTTTTCCCAATCCACTGGCTTTGGAATCTGTATGAATGTTAAGCAGAAAAACAAGCTGCAATACAATCTTGCTGCAGAATGACACTACTGTTTTACATGTATATTTTTGTTGAATAATGATGTCTATTATCCACTTTTTCAAGATAATATAATTTTCAGACTTCTCCTCAGGGATGATGAGAAGTATAATAACTGGCTGGCAGGCTGCAGAGTCAGTAATGAAAGAGCTAGTGATCCCAGCCATCTTTTGTTAATGAATCTCACCATGATTTTACCAAGTCTTCAAAGCTTTCCACCCTTTCACTTCAAGATAGGTATTTCAAAATTGATGAAGAATGTCAAAGAGAGAACCACTCCCATTCATGGTGCAAGATAATGAGTGATACGTGTGTGTTGATTTAAATACCAGAGTCTAACTACAAACAAATTGAAAGGAGTAGATTTAAATACCAGAGTCTAACTACAAACAAAGAACACAGAGATGCATTGCAGAACTTAAGGATATCTTTGATAGTAAAATCAATTGCAAGACTCGGTTCCATCTCCCTCTACATCGAAAAAGAAAATAAAAATTCATCAGTAAGATACTAGTGTGATATGTATTTGAAGTATGTATATAGTATGTCAAGTAGAAGAAAACAGAGTATGTCAAGCATGCAGCTCTATAAACGCTAAGGAAATTGAAGATAACTTAAGGCAGAACAAAATAATTCATAATGGTCTTATCACATATGAAGACTAATAAGAAAGAGATGGAAAAAAAAACAATTAAACGATCCAAGAAAATAAGTCAAAACATAGAGAATAAAAGACAAAACAAGGTGAAAATGACTGACTACCCTTGTGTTGTTTGTAGAGAAGCAAGAAATGGATCAATGAGTAGAAATAAGTGGAATCGATTATCCATACATTGTTCATGAGGTCCCCAAAATGTTCTTAAAGAGGATCAAGATTCTTCAGCTAACGCGTGCTCATCCCTATTGCAAACTTCACAATTCTACCTAAGTTTTTTTAAGGCGTTCTACCTATGTTGGTATTACGTTTGGGATTACTTCAATATCTTACGAGTATATCCATATATAGAGTTGGAAGCTTTCTGGCCAAGGTTTGCAAGCATTATGGGGGAAAATGATATTTCTTCCATTTATCAAATTAACTTATATACAGTTCAAGTATATTTTAGTGACCTGTTTCCAGTTAATCTTAATTTTTTTTTCGTTACATGAGCTAATGTGACTTTCATATAAAGTACATGAGTAAATACTTGTAGCACAGACGAGGTAAATCTTGGTATATCAGAAAAATGCAAAAGAGGAGTTCTGCCGAATTGGCAAATTGCAGGAATATTTTTTGGAGTGATAATTGGTAAGGATAGGTCCTCTAAAATACTCATATCCCATCAAAGCATCTGTGGTTCCTTTCTAAAATCCTTATAATTTCTTCAGTTTGACCGCAAATGCTTTGATGGGATTTCAACTCCAACTCACTCTCTGAAATCAAGATGTCTAGTTCTTTGGTTCTGTTGGTACTATAGTGTAAATAGTATTGACAGGTTTTTGGACTTTGTTAGCTCCTTGGTTTTAGTTTAGACTTCACTGTCATTGAGCTAACCAATTTTTGTATTTCTCACAAAGCATCTTCCTGATGCTTTTCAGTGACAACTCTTTACTTCATCAAAAAAAAAAAAATTAAGAATGCAGATCATTTAACATACAGAGGAGAAGGATTTAACCTTTTATTGGTCTTTCAACATGCGCCAGATCAGTAATGACCATTAACTAGAGCTAGATATCACTAAAAGAAAAAATGATATTCCTATAGACTCAAGACACGAGATAAGAGAGTGCATCAAAGGTAATCCAGTGTCCAGAATTACTCAAACATGGAACTATGAAGACAGACTTTCCTTGTTAAGAAATGTACTACTGCCTAGGAAACATGACATAGGATCTACAGTGCTCTTGTTAGATTGATTGAAAAGATTAAAATAAAAATGCAGAAAACATTTGACAGAAAATAACGAATTTAAATAAGAGAGAATTCTTCCATGCAGACAAAAGAAATTACCTCCCAATTGTGTCGTCCCTCTTGTTTTCTTTTCGAGCCCAAGGTTGTACAAGATTTTAATCTGAAATTACAAAATGTTTAAAATTTTCCAATAGGAACATACCTCTCATAAAGAGAATGATTAACTAAGACAAGAAAAGTGGTCTGCATCAAATAACCAATTGTGGTGAGACAACTAATGTTGCATACACTTCATTTGCCTCCAACTCAATCAACTGTCATGCGTAATACATGCAAATCCTCAAATTACACTAGGATCGTGCTAAAAAATGTACCAACCAAAACAGATACTTGCGCCCCCAGCAAATACATACCCATACGAAGTCCGTAAAACATCTGAGACAACAGTGCATAGACGAGGAAGAGAAGAAAAGCAGCAATTTTTCCACTAACAGCAATTCAGATAGAGAGAGAGACAGACAAAAAGAGAGAGGTATAGACAGAGACGATAAAAGTAGTGCTTGCTAAAACCATGGTGCAACAAGAAAGTGTGTACATGTATACAATATCTAGAAGTTAAAATTCCAAAAGAAGATATTAACAAGCCAGAGTATCATACACAATATTATCAGGCATATCTTTTGAGGCGAACAGAGGGGGTAGTAATATCATCAAATCCTCCTGATCAACATCCATAAGACCTCCCTTCTCTACAAGCAGTAAACTCAAGAAATTAGGTATCAGAACAGAGAATTTCCACATTTTGAGATTGCAGGAATAATGAGAGGATGGCTGACCAAATTTAGGTTCCACCTCTGCCCACTGTCTCTTTTTCCTTCTTGCATCATCAGCATGAATGGCAAGAACATGCTGATAGTCTACCATTCCTTTGAAAGCAGCATAATTGTGCATGCAAAAGAAAAAAGGAAACAAGAATTTAGAAAGTTACTACTCAAAGTAGAGCAGAAAGACAAACTGGAGAAGATGTAGCCTACATCAAAATTTAGTTCTCACCGTTAAAATGATAACCTTCAGAAACATGAGAAACAATATTAGCTGCGAGATGCTCCTGCAAATTAGTAAGTGTCAGCATTTCAATTTCTTTTGAAGCACCAGCAGATAAACATCTAGACTCATTTACCTTCGGTGCAGCTAAAGAATTTTCTTGTTCACAATTAACAGGACTCCTTGAAGATTGTATCGATATTCCACAGCTACTGTCAGCAGATTGGACATCCCTTACTTTACACTTGGATATTTTCAACAAGAAGTTATTGCTATGCTTAAGCTCCCCGAAAGCAGGGTGTGAATATGGATCTTCTGGCCGGAAATGGAGCTCCAGCTTATTTGACTCTGAAGTTCGAGCCTGAATTAGAAGGAGTGTCAGCAAAGATCAGATTCTACAATTGACATTAAATTTACCATATGTCTATAAAGCCAATAATATCAAACAATAGAAAATCGACCATCTCTTTTAGCATTTCCAGACTAAGGACCTCGGCAGTCGGCAGACTGAAATATTTTTTAGATATTGAGGTAGCTCAGTCCAGATCAGGTATTGTTATTTCTCAACACAAGTATGTCTTAGACACTTGAGGAGACAGGAATGATGGGATGTAGACCATTGACACTCCTATGGATCCAATGCTAAACTCTTCCCACTTGCCAGGAAAGGGTGAGCCACTCAGTGACCTTGGAAGGTATAGGTGGTCATTTGGAAAGTTGAAATATCTCACAGTGCCTAGATCCGACATCTCTTTTTCTTGAGAGTGTTGTAAGTTAGTTTATGACTTCCCCTGTGATAAGTCATTAGGATGCAGTTGTTCGTACCCTGCAATATATAAAGTCAGCTCCAGGTAAAGAACTACTCATCGAGAATCGAGGCCATGAGTATATTATTGGATATACAAATGGGCAGGATCACACTCTGAGACGTTCTACATGCGGATGTGTTTTAGTAGGAGGTAATTTGGTGTCTTGGAAAAGGAAGAAACAAAGTGTTGGAAAAGGAAGAAACAAAGTGTGGTCGCTTGATCTAGTGTAGAAGTTGAATTTCGAGCAATGACGGTAGCAACTTCTGAGCTAGTGTTGATCAAACAATTGCTGAGAAAACTAAAATTTAAAGAAATCGATCCGATGGAACTTGTGTGTGATAATTAAGCGACCCTTCATATCACATAAAATCTAGTATTTCATGAGAAAACTAAGTACATTGAGATTGATTGTCACTTTGTCATAGAAAAGATACTCCCAGGAGATATTGTTACAAAATTTGTGAAGTCGAGTGATCAACTTGCATATCTTCACCAAGTCCCTCATTGATCCTCACACTAATTACATCTATAACAAGCTCGGTACATATGACTTGTATGCACCAGCTTGAGGAGGAGTGTTAGAATAGGAACAGGAACAGGAATAGGAACAAGAATAGTATATAGAATCCTACTTGAAAAAGGATTGTCATATAGTGTCTATATAGAGTCGTAGTGTAATAATGTAGATACACAATTCAATAATATTTTTCTCCTTTGTTTCTTACAACAACCATCATCACCACTTTGTGTACAAATATTATTCCATAAATATTCACTACTTCTGGTTTCCTCAACAAATTGCAATCTAGGATACGACAAGGCTAGATGGGTTATGGGTATCTATGCTTTATGAGGAATGGAGAAAGGTTTTTTATTTTTTTGAGAATGGTAACTCGAGTATTAAAGAAAAAGGCACTAGGATAGTGCCACAGCCATAAGTACAGAGAAAAAGGACAGCAGATCCAACTATGAAACCCTAACAGTTACAGAGCACCTATCAGATCTAGTAAGGATACTGCCTCCTCTACAAAATGTTCTTTACACCAAAGATGAAAAAGAAGAAAGCCTTTCATCATAAAATTCTGTAAAGAGCTACTTCTTCCTTCAAAAATTCTTGAATTTCTTTCTTCCCAAACTGTCCGTCATACCAAGTCCAACCTATTAAATTAAAAATTAAAGGTAGACAAAACAAATAATAAGTCCAATGCCTAGAAAATCACTCACACTGTTTTTGTTCCTTTTTTCCACTTCCTTTTTGTGGAATCCTCAATGGTTGACATGCATCTTCACTGTTGTTACTAAATTTCTTGAATGCTATGCGAAAGAGTCAATGGCCTACATTGACTTGACACTCTGAGGCAATTATAGATCCCAAAAGAAATTCTGGTAGCTGAATAAATTATGCTAAATGCTACTTTTTCCTATTTTGACTCTTCTTTTCTTTCTAAATGAGTTTGGCAGGTTAATAATGAAAGATTAGATAGAGACGCCTTATGTTGACTGTTCTCATGTCCTAAATTTTAAGAGATCCAGTAAACGTAAGAAGGGATCAAATTGCTTCATCAAACTTCAAGATGATCCATGAAGTGCTTCTTTTGGATTAAATTTCCACTGCCATGATTTACATTCTTAAAGCATTAAATGTACGACCTCTTACATCTATTTTCAACTTCTTTTTATCAGGTAACAAAAAATGGTAGCTGCACAATAGATGAATGAATCCATTATGACATGCACTATTCGTTTGGGATTGCTCATTAAATTTTTGCTTTCAAACGAATCCATTACGACATGCACTATTGGTACAATCAGTTGAGTATTTTTCTTGAAACTCGGTCATTTTTTTGGGGCTAAAAATCAGCTGAGTATTGGTCTAGAAGCTCGGGCATATTTTGGGCTAAAACAGTTAGGAATGTTTTCAAGTTTCCACCACCATCAGGTGAAAAAGGACATTCTTGCACACTCGGCTAAGTGCTCATTGCTCCAGAACCTTGAATGAGCTTAATAGTAGTTAATTAGACAAGTGAGCATTCTGCTCCAAAACTAAACTAGATGAACTTGCTTTTCGACTGTTTTTACAAAGCAAAGAGAGTTAAGAGATCAATACTCATCAATAGCACAGAATGTGACTAGGAACTGAACTTTCAAATTCCAATGCGAGTAATTTGCACAAGTTATACAAAGTAGTTACAGTATGAATAAAAAAAATGTAGACATGGTAATACCTTGACAATACCTTGAATGCCACCAAGAGTCTCGACAGCACGTTCCACTGAAGAAGGGTAAGCAGGGTAATGAACAGCAAAGACCTCGTTAGTGGGTAATTTTCCTGATACTGAACCGTCTTTTATAATCCCCATACTCTGTTACAAAACCAACAAAAACTCAAATAGAAAAATTGTGAAGATAGTAACTTTGACATTTATGTAAAAAGCATAGTAAGAATGTTATTTTTCTTTCCAAAAATTAGCTCAGTCATGACAGTTTTGGTGAAATCAATAGGAATTCATTGAAGAAACCATACAAAGCAACGAGAACCACAACCCCAAGGATAGTTTGCTCCGCATTTTGCCAAGTTTCAAGAAGTTACAAACATGAAGTACAAAGATGTTACCTTTTGACAAGTTTATAACAAAAGATATCCTTATATTTATCCAAACCTCAAATACATCCTTATAGTATCACTCTTGTTATTTAAGAAAGAGAACTGAGAAGATTGAGGCAAACAGAATGACCAAAAATAATTGGTTTAGTGACAATCAGGGGTGCAATCTTCCTCAATTACACTATATATAAGATTAATATTCTCTTTCTAAATAAACGGAAAAGGCTCATAAACACCCTTCTTCTTCCACCTTTGAGTCTAAAATCATCCTTAAGGTTTATTTTTGCTCTCAAACATACAGATATATTCAGTACTAAAAAAAATCCATTTTTTTCATACCTAGCCGTTAAAAATTCGTCTTTAAAATTAAAAATTATCGAATTGCAACAGGTGTAAAATTAAGAAAGCTTTACGCAAGATTTTAATGGAGGATTTTGAGAAACGAAATCAGTAAAAAGAAGAGGAAGAACGAACTTACCTTGACAGTAGACGAATGCCACGAGAATCCTTCTAACAAACAGAAAATCGCATGAATTTGGATACTACAAGTAGAAGTAGAAGAAGAAGAAGTTAGAACCCAGAAAATCAGAAGAAAACGGGTCGGGTCCTTGCTAGCACGGGCTCAATATCTGTTATTTATCTTAATTTATGTATAAATAGAATTTAGAGAATCAATTAAACTTTAATATATTTTTAAATATTTTAAGTTGTTAATTATCATATTGTGTTAAGTACATAAATATTATTAATTATTAAGATTTATAATATTTTTTTACATAATTTTCAAATTAAATAATATATGTTACTTTTTTCGTTCCATTTTACATAGCATTGATAAATCAATTTCAAGAATTAATCAAATTTTATATGTTTTTAAGAAAATATTGTATCTTTACTCGATGTATTTTTTAAAAATATTAACTTAATATTAATAAATTGAGGATATAATATATAGTTATATAAAAATGTGATTACTATTGAATAAATAAACTAGTAGAAGTAGTTGGAATATAGCATCCATGTTGTCTTTGACTGAACCAGGGGTCCAATTGAGCATGAGTAATCTGCAGGGTTCAGCTCCAAGCTCCAACCCGAACCCGATTCAGAATCCGAAACCAATTACGGACCCAAAATCTGTGTCCTTCGATGAGGTCTCCAAGTTGTTCAATTTGCCTCTCTCTGATGCTGCTGAATCCCTAGGTATTCTCCTTCTCTCTACCTCTGATTCTGCACTTGTGCTACCTAAAATGGCGGATTCTAGCAACTGAATGAAAAAAATAAAAGAAGAAATTATTCAAGATGTAGTTGTGTAAGTATTTTAGGTTCGTTTGTTTTAGAGTTGCGAATATTGAGCTTGTAAACTTAAATTTTGAATTTTTTGGCTAGTTGTCGAACATTTGAACTCTGATCTGTTAACAAAAAAGCAAAAACAGCTGAACCAATTTTATTTTTTTTTATCTGCATGATATTTCTTACTATATACTCATGTTTTTCCACTTGTTCTACTTTTTCACAATGCCATGATGTTACGAGCCCTCCAAATCACTTTCCAGAGGGAACATATTGTCTGAATAATGTGGAAAGTAGATGACTCTCACTGTGTTTATTTGCTCTAGAAATTTTGATTTTCTGCTTGATCAGTTCGAAATGAGGAATTAAGTTTCTCCAAGGGTGAAGTAGACTGACAATTATGAGCAAGTAACTTAGACCCTCAGAACCTGCATTACAAATCATACTGATCTATTACTATTGTAATTATTCATAAAATCTTGAACTGTTTGTTGGTGTTGTTTAGCTGTTTCTTCTTCCCACCCGTCTCACTGTAGTACGTTTCATTCATAAATGACAGTTTTTATATTATATACTTCATGACTTGACCATATAACTTTTTCCTTGAAGAATAAGGAAAGTATAGTTGATCACACTACTTTTCAACAGTTATGTCGATCATTTCTTCTTTTAAACTGTTATCAACTCGTGTGCAATGTTAACCAGTTTCTCTCTTACATATTATTACAAGTAAATCAGAACTTTTTTAGCTAATTGGCATTTATCTTCTAGGTGTTTGTGCAAGTGTTCTCAAGAAAATATGCTATGAAAATGGTCTGGTGAGGTGGCCATATCGAAAGGTAGGCTGTACAAGGATGAACTATTGTACTCTTTCCAGAAGTAAACTAAAAATTTCACCATTTTTAAGCATCTATGTCCCCTAAGAAATTCTATTGCTGAATATATAAGAGAAAAGATAAATCACTAAAGTTCACACTAGGCTGCTAAACTTGTCACACGTTGACAACTTGTCTGTCGAACTATTTATGGGAGGGAACCTTTCCCATTAAACTTCTAAAAAGGATTGCAAGTTATATCTTGGTTTAGTAAGAAATGAGTAGTTAAGAAAAACAGATTAAGAAAAAGAATGAAAATGAAGAAATGAGGGCCAAGAGGGAGAACTTTTTTTAAAAAAGTTTCATGTTTCGCCTCCTCTTTTTTTGCTTTGACTTGCCTGACCTCTTTTTAAAAGATTAATTGGAAGGAAGAGTAAGTTACAAGTGCTTGATAAGCTCGTAGGAGAAGATATCACTAAAAATAAGTTGACGGTAAGTTGCGAAAAAGTTCAAAATCTTATGGCTTTTGAGCAATTTATTGAAGAAGAAAACTAATGTTTTCCTGATAAGCTGTGATTTCCCTTTGCTTAGATTATTTTGAAGATAATTTTCTCATTCTTGTAACTGAGGATGATAATAGTATCTATTTCAAATGTAAACACATGGCGTCATGCCTAGGATGTGAGGCTACCGAAAATGGGAAGTTCGACAAAAATTGGATTGTTGTAGGAAACCCGAATGCATGAAACTTGAGAAGTCCACTAATTTAAGTGACTATCAGTGACAACTGTTAATTATTTAATTTCAAAAAATCCAGTACTAGTAAGAAAATAAATGCTTTGAAAATGTATATTTGGCATGCCTATCTCTTACTGCTAGTCTGCTACTAACAAAAAGAATGTCCTATTCTGATGCTACCAGAATATATTGATAAGGAATTTATTTTGCTGGGTGTGTGGCTAGAATGGATGAATGGAGAAAAGAAACGCAAATATGACAGTTAACGGGAGCTTAGGGAAGGAACATGATTTTTATCTCCATTTATGTTGAGTATACTGTCTGAAAGTTTTGAACATAAGTTTCCAACAAGATAGAGAAAATGCTAGATTATCAGACCAGCACATTTATTTTGTGATGAAGAATTACCTTGTTGATTCCAGACAGTAGAATGTTTTTGTTACCCTTTAAAACTTTGTGAGGTGATATTTTTCTCGTCAGATCAAATATTATTTGATCTATTTATAGAACACTATTTATCTATTTTTGGTTTAAGTATACTGTTTGTTGTACACAAGTAAACTTGAGTATTGCACATTGAATTTTAAGAAATCACATCACCTGAAGTCTGTCTGAAGGAGCCAATAGCTTGAACTATTGCCTTTTCTCAGGTTGTTAAGACACTTCGAATGCAGTCATTATGTGATATGATTCACATGTTTTCTTTGCCCAATACACATTATTGTGGTAATGAGATCCAAAGAAATGCTTGTGCGTTTTTTGTTTATGCATCATTTATTTGAGATTTTCAGGTCAGCTCTGGAAAAAGTATTGAAGATATAAAGAAGGAGGCATTAAGGGAAAAACAAGAGCGATCCCTGGAATTTCCTAAAGCTCCTGGAGAAAAGAATGGTTCTTTAGCCAGTTCTGCAATCTCATCATTTTCGTAAGTTATTTAATAGGTTATAATTTGTTTAGTTGAGTTCAACTTATTATGTCTAATCATATCAATAAGATACTTCATAAAAAATGTCTATCCGACTCATACCAATTAAATACTTAAATTAGTCGTGTTCTTGGACTTGATGTTGGAAATGCTTGTTCAAAGCATGACTTTTTATGTTTCGGATGCTGGATGTTTGAGTAAGGCCCTTACTGATCGATGAAGAACACGAAGAACTTGACCTATTCACTTGCTGTGGTCAGGACTCATGAATAATCTCCGGCCTAGTTTCTGTCATCTTCACTAAGGACTGTTGTAGGAGATAGAAATCCATACATTTGAAACTCTCGAGATGTCCCCATTTTCACTACTTAAATATCTGCAGCTATCCATTATACCGTTCATGAGTTGTAACTTTTCAGTACGGATTTTGCATTGTCCAGATATGAGACACTACTAAGTAGTTGTTTGTGCACTCATTGTTAAACTACTAGCATTTAGGAACCTGTCAACTTTAAACCATATTAGTAATGGACCATCTGCAATGGGGTTCTCAGGTTGAGAAATGATGTGCTCCTCCGCCAAAATTTTCTTTAGAAAACAATTAGGTGGGATTAGAAACTCAATTCGGAATGAAAGCATGTAAGAGATTCTTAATGGAGCTTTACAATATGTTGTCATTCTTAACACTCCTTTTTACCCTGCCTTAACTAGTCTAGTTCTCTGTTTGGTACACATTGCAGTAGACAGTTGCCGGAATACATGCAGCTTTACCATGTGATGCACGTTAGGGTTATGTAAATTAGTATAGCTGGCTTATGTATTTGACTCACCTGCTCAATTGACAACAGAACAGGAAAGGAGGGGGAATGTGGTACCGGTATTTGGAGGTGAATGTACCACCATATTAACAATTGTGTTTCTGGTAGGCCGATGGATACTTTGTAAGGGAGTTGTTACTTCTCAAAATTTGCCACACTGGGTCACATTTTCATTTCATACTTCAGTGTTTGTTCTTAAATGCTTGACATATTAGCAAATATGGTATTTCATATTATTCATTATTCTCATGACATGTGGTGTTGCTTATACATTGATCGCAATTCAACTGCATAAAGCCTAAATGATGATTTTACCCCCTGGATTTGATATGGTTGGTTACACTGGAACCGAAATCTGATCATGCACCAGCCTGATGTAATTTATACTTACATTTATTACATCATTTAATTTTAATTTGCTTGTTCAATGTCTTAACCTTTGTACATATTTTGTCTTATTTCATGTTTTTATTGTTTGAAGTTTTTATTTTAATTTTACAATCAGGTGTAGTTTATACTTTTATCATTTTTATAAAATATTATTTTTCTTTATAAACGACTTAGATAGGCCAAGAACATTATCGTCCCCAATTTGATCCCAGCTTTAGTCCTGCCATGAAGTTAGGAACTAAATACTCGACCATGTTTTCTTGAATATCAAAGCCCTCCATACTTTAGATGGTTTAGGTTATATAATAACACGCATTGTTGTAATACCTTACTAGATGATACCTGGTATTTCCTGAGCCGACGGTGAACTTCGGGTTATCTATTGCATTAGCTTCAAACTACTGTACTACAACAACAACACACCCGGTATAGTTCCATAAGTGGGGTCTGGGGAGGATAGTATGTACGCAAACCTTACCTCTATCTTGGCAGGTAGAGAAGCTGTTTCTGGTAGATCAAACTACTGTGCTACAACAGAATATAAGTCATTAGTGCAGGGGCTTGCCTTACTCGGGATAATGGTCAGAAAAAGGATTTTGCACCAAGTAATAGATGTTACTTGTGTGGAGAAGAGTTGGAGACTGTGAATCACCTTCCTATGCATTGCAGAGTAGCTAGACAATGTTGGGAATTTTTTTCAGTATTTGCGGGATCTCTTGGATTATGCCTGAGTGTGAAGGAATTATTGGAGAGTTGGCAGTACCAAAGAACACATAAAATTTTGAAGCAAATCTGGAGAACTATACCTTTGTGCATATTCTGGGCTATCTGGCTAGAAAGAAATAAATCTTGTTTTGATGGGTAAAAAGACCATATTTCTAGAGTTAAAAACAAGTGTTTACATAATTTGTTTTGTTGGTGTAAAAGTAGTTTCGTTGATAATATAGATCAATATATGGAGTTTTTGAAGTTACTAGGGAGATGTTGTAATTGACTGTATGGATATTCCCAGCAGTCTTTGTAACTTTTGGTTTTGGTACCTTCTTGGTACTCAAGTCAATAAACCTTTACCTTATCAAAAGAAAAATATAAATCATTAGTGTCTATTGAGATGCTTCCCATCAAATTTTTTTATATAGGGGCTCCCCATTGCCAAGCAAGACTATAAGTTCCACAATGGAAATGCCAAGAGCAGGGGCCTTCTCACAGCAGCAAGGAACCAGGAATTTTCAATCTGGAAGTTCACCGCATTTCCGTATCTCTAACTTGACAAAAGGAACTTCAGTTTATGATGAATTCAAATATGGTTTTCCATCCGATGGCTTGTCTACTGCAACATATAGGTGGTGGGGAAACAAGAGTCCTGATTGTAACCAGGATAGCAAACTGAATGATGACAATGTCAAAAACAGCACGGAGCAAGCAGAAAATGTAGCAGAGAAAACCGAATGCCAGACAAGTGTGGATTCCACAGGAACGACTTTACTGACTGATGTGAGGAAACGAGCTGTCAAAGAGGGGAAAGAAACACTGAGGCTTGGAGTTTATCGAGGACATATTGCAAAGAAGCTTGATTCAACAAAACGGAAGATTCTTCATCAGGTATTCAAATCGTATTTTCATATCCATGGAGATATGAGTAGCATAGAATCATGACAGAGAACCAACAATCGTCTTTTCTCGATATGACGGAATGAACAATGATCATTGCAAGATTCACACGAAGAGGACATGTTCCATCTAGGTTTCAGTGCTGTGTGTGGAGCTTACCAGGCAATTTATACTAGTTATGTTTTCTTTTACTACGACTGAGATGAGATTCTTGAACTCCCATAGGCAAGATCAATTACCAATATATGAATTTAGGGTTTATGTCATCACGGCTAGTAGAGGACACGGCTAGTAGAGGTAGATTCAGAATTTAAGTTTTATGAGTTTTAAGGTTCATGCATTGAATCCATTTAATTTTCATAATTGTGAGTTTATATTTACTATTTGTTGCAATTTTGATGAATGTTTACATATAATAAGACCATCTCCAACCCATCTCTATTTTACTCTCCATTCTCTATATTGTGGAGAGTAAAATAGAGAGTGGGTTCTCCAACCACTCTCTATTTCACTCTCTATTCTTCAATTATCACCTCTCTATTTTACTTTTTGATTATTATAATATTATTTCTATTATATTATTAATTGAATCTTTATCATTTGTAATTATTTTCTAATGTAATATAACATGTAATATTATTAATAAGTTACTATTTTCACAAATTAATAATTTTTCTATTTTATTTTTTAAAAGAAATGGTCACTTTAAATATGTAATTTAAAGTTATTTTAATATTATTTATATTATATAAGATTATTAATTAAGTCTCTAATATTTGTAATTATTTTCTAAGTAATATAACATCTAAAACATATTATTGATAAGTTTACTACTTCCATCCCGAATTAACAATTTTTTTAATTTAATTTTTAAATTATTTTTGTCATTTTAAATATGTAATTTAGATTATAATTATTTTTCATTATGAAGTATGCACAAAATTTACATGATAATTCAAACAATCGACTTTTATGTTATAGTGTTAAATTATTAAACTACACTTTTTAAAGAGCATGAAAATATTTGATGCAATAGTTCAAAATGGAATAGAGGAATTAGTACACGAAATAATTGGATACAAGATGAAGTTGTTAATTTAAACAATTTTTAGCTACACATAAAAAATAAGGACAAAAAATGTTCATTTTGAACTCCGTAATACATTAATAGAACATTTATGAGAGTAACGTAATAATCTTGAATGTTGAGTATTTATGTAAAATTTAAAATAAATTTTATGATAATACAATATTTATGATGCAATTATATTTCATCAATGATTTCACTTTTATTTGAATTGTTCCTTAATATGTATTATATATAATATTTATTGCAATTTATGTTATTTAGAAATTTAGAATAAAATATAATTTTATATTAAGTGAAGAATTTGAAAAAAATAAAATAAAATCTTGTATTACATAAAGATTATAGAGTGATTATTTGCAAAAAGAAAGAAATGATTTATATTATGAAATAAGAAAATAAGAATGAAATAGAAATAATAATATAATATTGAGGAGAAAAAAAAAATCTTTTTTAGAGAGTAAAATAGAGAATTGGGTTGGAGTTGGTTGCCTGAAAAAATAGAGAACTCTATATTTGGAGAGTAAAATAGAGGATAAGGTTGGAGATGCCCCTTTCTCATTGCTTAGTTTTTCTTTATGCACTCGATATTCAAAACTTACTAACTCGGAATAGAACACTTTCTATCGAGATATTTTATGTTTTCAACATTCAAAGTTGAGACTTCTAATTAAAAAGGGATGATCTCAATCACCTCTTATTATGGTGGTTTTTGTCAGAGTTGATATTCAATCAAGTCACAAACACAATTTTTTTTTGTTTGCTATGGTGACTAAGAATTATAGAATATGGTCTATTATTATTGTTAGGTGTGGAAACAAAATTTCATATTGATGGTTGAAAATAAATAAGACTTATTTATAAAATGATGAATACTTTAAATTTCGTGAGACGTTTTGAAAAAATAGTGTTTGCTTGATCCAAAGCTGACAATGTAACATTATATAGTTTAGTATGTTTTACAAAAAATGATTTTATGGTATAATATATTTTAGATTATTAATATATATACTTTCTCTGTCCCATAATATTAGTTATCACTTTTTTTTTCTTACTCGATCTTATAAAAACTCATAAATAACAAGTGTTTCTTACTAATCGTGACTTTATCATACATAAAAGGAAGAGTCGATATTTCAATGCTAATGATTAATGGCCCTTGTATTTCAATATTCACGTTTATACTCATTTTATTAGTTGTTCAGCTTAAAAAATTAAGATATATTTTATTATTTTATATTTATTTTATTTTTATTATTAATTTTTTCAATGAGTGGGATGACTTATAAATATAATAATAAGAAAAATATAGTAAAATTATTATTTTATATATATATATATATATATATCAAGTCAAATATAAACAAGTAAACGTGGATTTCTATTATAAATGTAATTATACTCATACTTAATATTCTAACAAGCTCAATTATTTTAATTTCACCTTGTTATTAAATTAATAATAAAACAAATTTATGGGAATAAAATCTCTAAAAATATTTTAAAACATAAGTTTCTATAAGATATGAACATGGTATTGAAAATTCAAGATTCCTTTAAATGAGATTTAAAATTGGACGGTTTTTATTTTCAAATATTCACTATTTTCTATCAAGCTATCAAATGTTGTTAATAGAAGTCATCCCAAAAGACTTTTGTGCCTATCTGATCAACCTATTTAAAAAATTATTAAACTAAAATTTAAATATTCTTCGTAAAATTTCTGGCTACGTCACTGCGGACGAATTAAATTTTGTTAGGGAGAAGTCTATGTCAATTATATTCTTAGCTGCTGCTACTAGTGCTTTCCCAACCTAACAATAACCTGCTCTCTTTTGACTTTCACTATTGCCATTTCACTCCAAAACCAATGTCAACAATGTCATGCTTAGAGCATTAATTGCATGTACTCTATAGTCAATCTCCAAGCCATTATCATTATAATATTAATATATTTTACCCAAATCGTACGACTGACAAATCTAAGACATTTTTATTTTAGTTTGCGAAATAAAATAATTTATAGTCATATAATGATCTAAAGATTCTTTCAGATCACAAAATTTATTAATTAAATAGTATCATATAAATTTATATCGAGAAAGTAATTTGTAACAATAGATAAATTATAATATCAATTTTATCAGGCTATCAATGATAGTTCCTTATGAGTTAGAATTAGTTTAATTATGAGTGATTTGATTACATAAATAGTTAAGCTATAGGTATAATTATCATGTAATAATCTTAACTTAAAGTTTTCTTAAGAACTTTAGCAAATACTTTTTTAAAAAAATCAATATTTAGTTTAATACTTTAAGTTGATGTCTTAAAAGTAAAATTCATAAAGGTCAAATTTCGAATAGTAAAAAAGATGACCCCAACATTACATGTTTCAAACGTTAGAGAATGATTCCAATAACAACTAATGCATTATTTGTTGGTACTATAAGAAAATGAAAAAAAATAGAGAAGAAAAGACAAATTCATACATATTCATGGCAGATTAATTAAGTATAGTCGTCACTAAAATGTTATTTTATGTGGCAACAATTACAATAATCATTAAAACTATCACATTTTACATCATCGCGATCTTTAAGAGAGTTAATCGCCACAAAAACCAGATTAAATGCAACAAGAAAAAAACTGTCTACACTATCTATTTATTTTTCCTGAAGAAAGCATATGTTCCTTGATCTCTAAGATATTTCATAAAACTCTGTATGGATCCTCAATCACCAATCCTTGCATGAATATGGGTTGTGCTCGCGAGGCTATGAATCGACTGGACCTGCCAATCGAATGAATCGTAACACTCGTAATCGGAAGCTCGTAGCATTGGTCCGGCACAAGGAGAAATCATACAAATTCATGGTAGACTAAAAGTAGTCGCCACTATAATGTTACTTTTTGTGGCAACCATGAGGATCGCCACTAAAACTATCACCTTTTGTCGCAAACATTTATGAATCAATCACCATGAAATCCAAATTAAATTCAACCATGTATATATAAAAATAGTCAATGCTACAAGAAACTCGTGCAAAATTCTTGACAGATAAGGGTATATAATCGCCACTAGAGAAGACAATATTTTTGACAAGATCCGACTAAGCCAATCTTGATTCTCATTGAATCTTCTTTTCTTTGTGTCCTTGCAAGATGTGCGATTTTTAACTTTTTTGTGGCGACTAAACAAAAAGCACCACTTTTTGTCGCGACCTTTGTGAGCCAATCGCCACGAAAACCTTGTAGTGAGCTAAGATGGCTCTTGTTTTTGGATCCATGATGCATCATTATTTGTGCCTCCACCAAATAGGCTATATTCTGAACCTTGATGTTGTTGTTGGTAATAATAATTGTTATTATTATTATTATTATTATTATAGGCCGCAGAAGTAATGAGGAGATTTTGGTTGCTAGGTGGAATATTTAGCATTTGAGAAAATAATTGTGGAGGAAAATTAGGCATAAAATGTGATGAAGATAAAAAGGATGCATTTCCCCTAAGAGTTGCTGGACAATGATGATTGTGTTGGCCTTCATATGTTGTTATCACAATTGATGAATCTTCATATGACCTTTCCACACGTTTCTTCACATTGCACTTTTGAGTTGTGCATCTATAATAGTTCCTACAAAGTCCATTTTCAAAAAGTTAATTTGAATATTTTTCGATTTATTCAGTTGTTTATATCAAACTAATTTGATGCAGGATATGTATGTGTACGTTGATTTCAGTTTTAGTACTTAACTGATCATTAGTCATCAACTATACTAAGTTTAAATGACTCGATAAGTGAGATTTTGTGAAACATATGGGGCGGGGGGAGGGTTCTGTTTCAGACAAACTTAATAGTATTTGCTTAGATTCTGTATTTGTTTTATAAAATTCATTAAATATTTAATTATATTGTGAACTCTAGTAATCAAACGAGCTATAAGTTCAATATAAGTTTCACAACACATAAATTTTAAATTTCAATTTTGCCCATGTTTATGAATTGTCTCTGCTTTATGTACGTCCTCGTTAAATATTACCCCTCCCACCCCCCCCCACCCCTTTTTTTTAAAATTGTCCCTCGTTTACGTAACAATTTCCTTAAGAAACTATTTATTAAGGTAATTTTATTAAATTGTCCTTATATTAATACTTTAAAATTTTAAGTTTGACTACTAGTACTTTATATAGTATTAATGATAAGGATAATACTGAAAGAAAAATATAAATTATTCGTGATAACAAGTAAAAAAAATATATTTTAATACAAGGGATAAGGAACAAAAGAAAAAGGTGGAGGATGTATGATCACTAGCTAGTTCTCTTTCTCTCTTGACTAACTTTTCCATTTGGCATTCGGTAGCCGCATCCTATTGGCTACGCACTGAAGAGGACAACGTTTTCTATCAAGAATTTTTTTAAAGACGGATCAGATCTAAGATCTTTAGTGAAAAATGACAATATCTAATGATTTATATATAATAAGGTTTGATATGTTGTAGTCTTAAATTTTACTTTGATAAGTTGAGATTAGATTAATTCAATTTAATTGAATGAAATTAAAGACACAAATAATATTTTACCTGGGGAAAGGGCTGTTTTTCACTGCCTTTTGTCCATATTTTCTCCATCGATAACCATCTTCAAGATTATCAATCTCACTCTTTGTCATGAAGGCAAATCTTGGTTCTTTTACCTTTTTTTCACCTTTCTTTTTTCCTTTGCACCTGAAATAATATAATCATCAACAACATCGAAATTATATACATGCATAATTTTTCTCTCATCACAAGACAGGAATCCAAGGTTTCGTAGATCCTACTTATGAGATTGCATTGAGTATGTTATTGTCGTAAGAAAAAAGAATTAGGGTTTTGTTGAGTACTATACCCAAACACTAAAACTATAAAACAAATAAAAGGAGGAGGATATGGTCAAAATATTAATTTCTAAATATGTGAAAGAATCTTGGATAATAATAAAAAGTCTAGTCAATGAATAATCAACCTAGAAACTATGATTAGCATATATTATTAATCCAATTATATATAATATATATAACCTAATCTTTGAATAATAAAGAATCATTTTTGAGAAGAAACTGTTGTTATGATCGGAGGCAGATTTAAAATTTGAACTTTTTAGATTTTAGATAGGAATTCAACCACAACTCTTTGATCTATCGGGATCAAAATCAATTTTTATTATTAATTTAGTGGATCTTTTAACACATATACAAAGTCTGAACTATTTTGGTCCACCTCTATTTATGATACATGTGAGCAAATGAATTAGAAATGACTTACTCTTTCTTAGACTTGTCTTCTCCTTCTTGTTGAACCTCTTTTTCTTGAATATGTTTCTTGATTTTGGAAGAATCTTCTTGCCCTACAGCCTCATTAGAAGTAGAAGATATCGAAGAATTTGGCGTTGGTGGAATTTCAACGCTCGTTTTATCTCGGACCAGAGGCGAATCTAAGACAGGTTCTGTAGTAGCAGAGACACTACTTTTTCTAGTAGAGTCTTGATTATCGATATGTGGACAAACAACTTCAGAGGATGATGAACAAGACATACCAAAAGCATTTGATAGAGTGTTGTAGTCCATAGAGCCATGTAAACACTCAGTAAGAGTCATATAAGAAGAAGGAACAAATTGTTGATGCTCATGATGATTTGGATTTTGAATATTTGGAATTATTGGTTGGTCATTATAATTTGAAGGATTTTCACCCAAAAAAGGAAATGTATTATTGATCCCTCTACCAATTCCCATGTAATCATGATAAAAAGTGTTATCAGACATATTGGAGAAAAATATTATTTCAAATTCTTAAATTACACTAACACTATAGTTTTGTGCAATAAGAAAAAGAAATAATAATCTTGAGAGATGAGAAATGTTTTGGAGAGAGAAAGAAAAGAGAGAGTATGTAGCTTGATAGGTAATAGCAAATGGATGGTCCTTGTTGAAGAAAAAAATGAATTTGAGGGTACTCATCATAAGTTTTGATGTGTATCTGTTTGGTCAAATTTTCAAAATTTATTTATTTTGAAAAGCATTTTTTGTCAGAAGTATATTTCAATTTTATTTTTTTTAAAATGTGGAAATTTATATATTGTGTTTGACTATTGAATTTGAAAAACACATTTGTCATTTGCAACATAATTAGAACAGTAATTTATGTTTGGTCAAGATTTCAATAGTGTGTAAAAAAAACTTTTTTAACTTCTGAAAAATAATTTCTATAGCTATTTAACACTCTGTTTAGATCATTGTTACTCATTATTTCATAATGTATTGTATTGTATTGTACTATATTGTATTGTATGGTAGATACAATGTTTGGTTAGACTGTATTGTTTGTTGTTGTTTAATAACATTTTAATTATTTGGTTTGATTGTATCGTACTGTATTGTAACTTATAAATTTACTAAAATATCCTTAATTATTCTAGGGTAGGAGGTTTGACTAGAATTAAATAATATAAGGTAAAAGGTAAAATAGTATTTTGAAATATTATGTAAAGATATAACTGGAAAAAGAAATTAAGTAACAATGGGAATACACCAAATTGGTTGTTCCATAAAATAGGGGTTTTCATTGTTACGTAACAACGAAATTTAATAATGTAACAATCAAAACAAACATTGTAGGTATAGTAACGATGCAATACAATACAATGGGTAACAATGATCCAAACAGAGTGTAAAAATACTTAGCAGAACACCTAATTATCTAAAATAAGCACTTTTAAATTTCTTTTAAAAAGTACTTTCGATTACTCAAAAATTTGACCAACCTAGCTATAAAAATGATTTTGGTTTAGCTACATATGTCATCTTCCATATATATTGGTTAAAATTAAACATTTCAAAAATTATCATTTATCTTTAGTGTAATAACTAATCATAGAAGTCATGTGAAAAGATTTTAAATGATATTGTAAGTAAATTTTCAAATAACAACAATATTTAAATTGAATAATGTTCCTTTCATTAGGTAGAGTTGAATATATAGGATTTTGATGTCTTTGTCATTACCTAGCAAGTTGGTATATAGTAATACTAGATATTTTTTCCAAATGTGTAAATGTATTTTTTTTTATGTGAGTTTAATAAGAATTACACTTTTCGCGGACAATAAAATGAAATAGAACTAATTAAAGTTAATTTTTTTGTGAATAGTCAAATAGCTTGTTTGGCCAAAATCTTTTGAAAGTCTATTTTATTGGAAGAGGTGTTTGCAATATTTTTTTTAAATACATAAAATATACTGCAATGATAAAATAAATTAAAAAATGATTTTAATCATTAAAATTGTGAGTACAAATATTATTTTTGCTTAATTCTTATCTTCTAAGATTTTCTTGTGATTCAAAAGGTGTCAGTGACGTATTTTTTGAATTAGGATGATGTGGACCTCTTTAAGATTTATTTGAGTTGTATGAAATGATTTTGTGAACTTTCTTGAAGTATTTGATTGTCTAAAAGAGTTCGGCCACGTCTGATCTTCTTGAACTATTTGATTGACGTACAAGAAGAGTTAGGTCACACCTACATCTTTTTTGTGAATATTTCGTAAATTATGAAATTTTCAAGATAACTTTTCAATGGATCAGAATATATTACTTTTTATATAGGTATGCACTAATTAAAATTAAACTCATCTTGTTGAGTCTCATAAATTTTCCGATATCTACAAATGTCTCCTACTTCAAAGTCTATTGAAATGTAGATTTGATAAAACTCAAAAACGAAACGTGAAGTATATTCATAAAAATGGAGCTTCCTCTTTGAGATTATATAGCCTCAATTTTATAAATCTAATTTGTGAGAGAAGAGGTGAATGACAAATTTGATCTCACTACGTGTCAGAAAATTTTAATGTCCACAATAGAATTTGATTAAAGAATTAGAAGGTTGTTTTGTTTTCTACTTTATGCCAATTATAGTATTCAAAAACGCACATTTTTACTCTATTTAATTACCTCAATATTATTGTAATTACCAACTATTATCTTAAGTTTGTGTTTGACACATTATTAGTTTATATCCGTTTAATCACATTTAATTTGTCTTGTTCAAATATTACTCAACACATGCAAATTTTTAAGTATAAATTATTCCTTAATTAAAGGAATTATCTCATTCTTTGACATATTCTTTAATTTGTTGAATCGTCATATTCATACACACTTAAATAATCATCTATGAGATTAGGAAATTTTGCGACGTTAATCACGGCAATTAAGTAATTAATGATTTAAAAGATTGCCACAATTTTTATATCTAAATATTCCACAATCTTAATTTCCACCCTCGAGGATGTATTTACACTACTAATAATAAGAATTAGTGACAAACAAGTTTCGTAGCTAAACAATAATATCCATCGTTAATTCTATTTAGAGACAAATTAGTGACGATTATCACAAAATTTTGTTAGCAACAAATAAATTAGCGATGAAGTTCATAGCTCACTACTAAGAAACATATTCAACCTACAAATTCAAAGCATGATTTCCTCTATATAACTAATTCGAATATGGAACACATGAGGATCTCTCTCCGCCAATTTAAGAGTCACTTACAGGTTTTGTATAACTCTTTTTCCCTTACAACTCTTGTAGATTGTGTTGTGACTCGTTTTATAGTCCACTCTATCCTAACATGGATCATGAGCCTTTTTTCTCATATTAAATAGAATAATGGCATCGATATGGATCATGAGCCCTTTTTCTCAAACGAAAATGATATAAATAAGCCAAATTTTTAACAGAGGATATAGCTAAGCCTTTTTACAAAGTCTAATGACATATTTGAATTCCTCTCTCAATTTTTTTCTCTCTTTTAACAACAAAATGAAAAAATAAAAAACTCGAACCGATATTTCTGAAAAATATAAAAGAGTGCAACGGTACAAACAATTAAAAATGCCGCCATTGTTCCAATAGACACATCGTTTCTTCATTTCACTACAAATAAAAAAATTAAATATTTTTCTTTCATTCTTTATTCCTCAACAATTCACTCCACGAAATACAAAGGTTAATAATTTCTCCCTCCAAAAAATTATTCGAAAAATTTATGATTTTCCATAAAACAATAGCCAGTACTCGAATTTCATATACGAATACTGCATTCGTAAATCGTAATTATAATAAAAAAAACTCTGTTAATTTGTAATAATGCAATTAGTATTGTGAATTGTGATAATTTTAATTACTGATATTGTGATGAGTAACAACTTGCATTGTAGTAATTTACAATTTGTACATGATTCTTCGTACTTGCATGGTAATATTTGAAAATTTATCGAATAATGTTATTTTCAGGTTAAAAATTTATATGGCGGATCAGAAGATGGAGATTGATGTGGAAGAGAAGAGACAGATTGATCTGAACAAGGAGTTCGATCCGATTGAGAAAATTGTTTCATTGGAGCGCGAAAATGATTTGTTGTTGAGGAAAGTTGAAAAGTTTGAAGCGACTCATAAAGTTGAAATAGAAGTCAAGGAAACAGAAATTAGGGCCCTAAAGCAGAAACTTGAGGAACAAGAGCAAAAGTGGAAAAACAGGCAGGATTTTTTTGCATGGCGAAGTATGAGTTGGCGAAAAGGTAGAGTTAAAGAGTTGCTTGATAAAATCTCGGAATTGGAGAACAAATTGAAGAGTATGGAGGACGCGATTTCTCAGAAGGTTGTTGATGAGAAGGAACAAGTTGATGGATCGTCTGGTGTTAAAGTTGAGGATTGATGTGCTCGTGCATTTTTTATTATGTTATTATTGTTACTCCGATAGGAGTAGAATTTTATTGAACTAAATTATGTTATTATTGTTACTCCGATAGGAGTAGAATTTTATTGAACTAAATTATGTTATTATTGTTACTCCGATAGGAGTAGAATTTTATTGAACTAAATTATGTTATTATTGTTACTCCGATAGGAGTAGAATTTTATTGAACTAAATTATGTTATTATTGTTACTCCGATAGGAGTAGAATTTTATTGAACTAAATTATGTTATTATTGTTACTCCGATAGGAGTAGAATTTTATTGAACTAAATTATGTTATTATTGTTACTCCGATAGGAGTAGAATTTTATTGAACTAAATTATGTTATTATTGTTACTCCGATAGGAGTAGAATTTTATTGAACTAAATTATGTTATTATTGTTACTCCGATAGGAGTAGAATTTTATTGAACTAAATTATGTTATTATTGTTACTCCGATAGGAGTAG